>JACEEZ010019789.1:80000-102500 GCA_016584305.1 Chionoecetes opilio | reverse complement strand
TCTCAGCCTCGCCCCAGCCTGCCTAAGACTATTATCCAACACACCATAAAACCGGACAATTTTATCCACACAGATGCCGACGTCGACGTTAAGTAGGGCAGTTAGGCGCACTAATATTTGGTTGTCGAAGAGGAGGAGGAGGAGGAGGAGGAGGAAGGCAACGGCGCGGGGCTGCAAGTAGGGCGGCGCTGATAAGAAACATACTAGCGATTGGGGAGCGAAAATGACGACGAAGAGGAGGAGAGTGAAGAGGTGGGGGAGGTATAAAAAGTAGAGGGACGAGTTGTGGAGGAGGAAGAGGAGGAGGAGGGAGTTGTGATGGGACAAATAGAATAGCAATGATGATACATGGCAAGAAGGAAGACAAGAAAGGAATAAGAGAAGATAGGATGTGAAGAGAGGAGGAGGGAAAATAAAAAGAACAGTGAAGATTTGGATAACTTGATAAAACGTGTTACGAAAAAGAGAAAATAAAGAGTAAAATTAATCTTCCCAACATAGGGAATATCAATCTTTCATAAAATGTCAAAACACCGTCAAAATAAATTGGTTAACTCCAAATGTTAAGCCTTTCCTTATCTTGTGTACGGAGACCACCATCAAGCAGGGTGTCACTTTTTTCTGCCTCACTACGATTCTCTATGATGCAAAACACAAATGAAAAGCAGAAAAAAACACTTAGCATTGTATACACATTAGGTAATACACTGGAGACATGAACGCAAGCTTGGTATTCCTACACTTCTCTTAAGGGTGTGTAATGCTACCTAAACTGAAGCACTTCGTAGCAACAGCAGTAAAAAAAGCAACGTCCAAAAAAGACTAAAAAAAAGCTTAAAAAAAGGTGGTAAAATATGGCTGAAAAATGCAGTAAACACCAACACTCCAAGGCTAAAAAAGTTAAGCCATTCCCTGAAGCAGAAAATAATGATAAGGCAGCCGCCCAAACCGTCCAATGCCACCCACCCGCCCAAACACACACACCCACCTCACCCGCCTAAACCCACCCACCCATACCCACCCATACCAACCCACCTCACCCACCCGCCCAAACCCACCCACCCCTCCCACCCAAACCAACAGGTAAAATTATTGCCGGCGTTTTCTATTCATTTATTCACGCATTCATTTATTTACATATTTATTCAACCTCTGCCAACATACGCTTATAGGATTTGGATTTGGATATTTTGGTATGCTATTGAAACGTGTCTATCCCTGTCCCGTGCGGTCAGATGGCATGCTTAGGACACGTGTCTGAATACCGCTCGCTCTCCCCATTCACCGCCCCTCACTAAATACATAAACACGCGTGGATGAGACGAGGATTAGGATAAAGAGGAGGATGAAGAGTAGTGTAGAAGATAGATATGGAGGATATGTAAATGAGGAAAGGAAAACCAAAGAGGAGAATAAAGAGTAGTGTAGAAGATAGATATGGAGGATATGTAAATGAGGAAAGGAAAACCAAAGACGAGGATGAGAGTAGTGGAGATGGAGTATCGGTAATCGAGCTCACAGGTAGTTGCTTTCCCTTCCCTCCCTGACGCACCTAAGGCAAAGAACTCCTGCAGAACAAGGCGCCTCCAAGACTGCTCCTCCTCCTCTTCCTCTCCTCTTCTTCTTCTTTACCCTCCATCTCTTCCTCCCTCTTAACCTCCCCCTCCTCCTCTTCCTTTTTCTCTTTTCCTTCCTTTACAGCTATCTCTTTCTCCCCCTCTTTCTCTTTCAGTTCCTCCCTCTTTATCTTCCTCCTCCTCTTTCTCATTAAGTTTCTCCTTCTTTCTGTTCGTCCTCCTCTTCCTCTTCCATCGTCCCGTCCCCTCTCGAGCCACACCTATGATTTTATACTCTTCCACTGCCTCCCCTCCCTCCCTCCATCCATCCTCTCCTTCCATCCCTCCATCCACTCCTTCCCTCCCTTCCCTCCTTCCCTCCCTTCCATTATCCCCTCCTTCCCTCCCTCCCTCCAGCCTGCAGCCGCTTCTCCCACCCACATAGGACCTCCACCATCCATAGCACTGCTGATGAGGTGGATGTGCCCTTTGATATAACCTGAATAAGCTGCAAATCCATCTGTCTCCTCCTCTACCCCTACCTCTGCCATCCTTCCTCTGTTCCTACACCAACAATCTATATTTTAACCCATTGCATAACTATCCCCTTCCTCCCTCCCGCCTTCACTCACTCATTTACTTAATTTTTTACTCCACTTGCACGCACTTTAGCACTTTATATTTATCCCCTGCTCTCTTTCTCCTCTACCTCTCCTCCTCCTCCTCCTCCTCCTCCCCTCCTCCTCCTCCTCCTCCTCCTCCTCTCATTTACTTTACTTTTTACTCCACTAGCACTTTCTATTTATCCCTTGCTCTCTTTCTCCTCTACCTCTTTCTCTTTCTCTCCTCCTTCTCTCCTCCTCCTCCTTCTCTCCTCCTCCTCCTTCTCTCCTCCTGCCGTGATGGCATGGCATGGGCGACCGTGGCCAGGCAGCTTCAATCTTTTATTGATCCTGAAGCTGCTGGTTCCATGACCTCAATATAAAGCCCATAACCAGCTGGGCGCCCGACCACCGACAACACGGGGACGGAATCCTAGCAGCGCCCCAGTTCAGTTCAGTTCAGTTGTAGGTCGAGAGTCTGGCCTTTTTCAACGGCACTCCCTGGCGTGTTTCTTCTTGCTGTCTGGGTCTTTAATTTGTTGTCTTCTCTTACTCTGTATTTTAGTTTCTTTCTCTTTCTTTCCCGATCACGAGACTGAATCACCTCCCCCACCACCCTCCACCACCACCACACCACCCCCACCACCACCCCACCACCCCACCACCTCCACCACCACCACCTCCACCACCACCACCTCCACCACCACCACCACCACCGCCACCACCACCACACCACCTCCACCCCCACCACCTTCCCCACCCTCCACCACCTCCCTCCACCACCACCACTACCACTACCACTACCACCACCACCCTCCACCACCTCCACCCCCACCCCCTCCCCCCGGCCGTGCTGTGGCTTATGCAGCACCTGGTATACACACACAAGGCTGGCGCTAATTATAAGTAATCGATGGGAGTCATTATGATTCCCTCGTCTTAGGGGGAAGCCTATATATACTCCAGCCCAACGATGCTATAAAGGAACCACAGGAGGCGGCAAATCTAGACAAACATAGACTCCAAATATTGTTACCAAAGATAAGAAAGATTTTTTGCCAGACTCACTCTATAGTTAGTCACGTCCTGACTTAGCGAGCTCTCTCTACGTAGTATGTTACAGCTACAGTCAGTATGTTACAGTCACGGCAGTTCAAACCCATCATGATATAAATTTTCTTGCCATCAAATGTGGAAATAGTTTTGAGGTATATTTGGTTCGAAAGACACAGCAAAACAATAGCCCCGCCTGCCAACCGTGTACTTGACTGTGAGATTGGTTCAAAGGGGAGGTGGGAGGGTCGTGCCTACGTAGGAGTCAAAATGATGACGATTGGGGGGTAAAATATGAAAATAAAAAATAATAAAAAATAAAAAATAAAAAATCCATAAATATAAAAAATAAAAATAAATAAAAAATAAACAAATATAAAAAATAAAAATATATAAAAAATAAAAAAATATATGATAAAAAAAATATAAAAAATCAAAAAGTATAATAAATAAATAAATACAAAAATTCGTCAAGCATTGTCAAGGAATAAGTCTTGAGAACAACATGATAAATAGTCGCTCATTGACTGCAAACAAGTGCGTGGTACATCACATCACACTCTGCTCTCTCTTAGTATTCTATCCTTAACCGCTTCACACCCAGATCTTTCCTTTGCTATGTGAAAAATCATATGTTGTTAGCCATAAAATTGCGAAAAGTAGCTTAATATACCAAATTATTTAGTCGACAAGGATGCTAATCAGGTCATATCTATAAAACATTGCTGATATTAATTGAAAATCATCTAATGGTACCCAAATTACAATGGAAATTACGTTCTGAGTCTCAAAGAGGTTTTATTTATTTCTGTATTTTCTTTCCATGAGGTGAGTGTGAGCGTCAAGCAGAACCATCGGGGAAAAGTTGTTGCGATTTGGCGTTAAAAGGTTTTGTTTTTAATTAACGGAGGAGAAGGAAGAGGAGGAGGAAGAGGAGGAGGAGGATAACCAGGAAAAGGAGAACCAGGAGGAGGATAACGAGGAGGACAACGAGGAGGAGGATAAGGAGGAGGAGAACGATCAGAAAGACAGGAAAAAAACCCATTAAGATTATGAGGAAAGTGGTGAGATATGAGAAGGAAACGAAAATCATTAAAGAAAATCAGGTATAAATTAATCATCTCAAATATGTGTATATATCGAACACACACACACACACACACACACACACACACACACACACACACACACACACACACACACACACACACACACGCACACACAACACCCACAAAAAAAACACTGACCACACTCCTACCACCATCATCATCACCACCAACACCACCACCAACACCAACAACACCACCACCACCACCAACAACATCACCATCATCATCACCACCACCACGTTACTGTATTGCATTAAGTTAGAATTTTGAATCAGTGGATTATAATGATAATTATCATTTGGCTTATGGATGTGTAAGAATATTCTCTCTCTCTCTCTCTCTCTCTCTCTCTCTCTCTCTCTCTCTCTCTCTCTCTCTCTCCTCTCTCTCTCTCTCTCTCTCTCTCTCTCTCTCTCCTCTCTCTCTCTCTTCTCTCCTCTCTCTCTCTCTCTCTCGATGAATGAGGAAGAACACAGAACCCATCAATCAAAAACCTTTCATATAATGTGTTCACGTTTTTCTGACTCTCCTTTCCCCCCGTGCCACCTAAGAAAAAAACTCCTTCTTTTACTTTATTCCTCCTTCGTCCATTTTCACTTCCCTTATCTATTCTCCTCTCTATCTCTATCTATCTATCTATCTATCTCCTATCTATCCTCTCTATCCTCTCTATCCTCCATTCTCCTCCATTCCACTTTCTCCCTACTCGCTTTTGATGATTTTCCCCGCGCCTCAAAACACACACATTCTTTTCAGTTCTCTAGTTTCTCTTTAAAAGGAATCATATTTCGCTAATGTATCAGGTTTTCTCTCTATTTCTTACCGTTTATATATGTATAACTGCGACATTAGTATAATTAATAGTGGTTATAGTGATTCTAACAAAGGCATACACCCTCCTGCATTAAGTAAGTCAATTAATAATAGTAATATCAAGGTCAATCATAGCAGGAGCACTATTCACAACAATTATGACTAAATGATAATTCGAACTCGGGTTCGAATCCGACCAAGTACTGTTGCACAATTTGTCTTAAATGATTATAACAATAACAACAATAACAATGATAATAATAGTCACACACCACCACACCACCACCACCACCACCACCACACCCTCCCCAGGCAGGCGACGTAACAAGCGCCTTGCAACACGCTGGGTAAACAAGACATGAGAATTACCACCCTCACACCTCCAACCCTTACTAAGCGGCTCGGTGGCTGGCGTTCCCTGTGAGGCGAAGCGAGGACAGACCACCTCAACATTACTTAGCTAAGGTAGAAGACGCCTCTATTATTTATTATTATTTTTACTACTACTTTGGTAGTTTTGGAGCGTTTTGGAAGCTCGGGGAATTAGCAAATTTCGATTGCGGATTATTTAAAAACGGCTGACTGGATGCAAAAAGTGACAACATATTGTTGATATAATCGATAATGGCTATATTTTGACTGCATTAAATCAGGAATTATGAATTGGTCTTGACGACTACTTTAAGTGTTATCAGGCAATCCTATTTCTCCTTCCTCTTTCCTTCTTTAAGAATTGTAGACTTAAATACAATACGGGATTTTATTTCTGTTTATTTTTCTCGCCACAAATGAGATTTTTTTTAGGATAGTGTAGTGTCATTTGTTATCAGTAATCAGTGTGTGTGTGTGTGTGTGTGTGTGTGTGTGTGTGTGTGTGTGTGTGTGTGTGTGTCTGTGTGTGTGTATGTGTGTGTGTATGTGTGTGTGTGTGTGTGTGTGTGTGTGTGTGTGTGTGTGTGTGTGTGTGTGTGTGTGTGTGTGTGTGTGTGTGTGTGTGTGTGTGTGTGTGTGTGTGTATGTGTGTGTGTGTGTGTGTATGTGTATGTGTGTGTGTGTGTTATTAGGGTCTCCGAACATAATAAAAAAAACATTCACCCTACATCATACTTTTGGGGTCACACAGTAAAATTTCACACAAAACATGCAAATTCTCCCCACCCTATCAGAATTTTTATATTATTTTTGTTGTTGCTGTTTATTTACGTATAATTTTTATCTATTTTGGTTTTCAACACCGCCTACTCTTTCCCTCTCATGTCCCCCATCCCCCCGATATACGTCACCATGAATAGATAAACAGATCTCAGCTACATGAAATTATCCACAAGAATTAGTCAGAACACACACACACACACACACACACACACACACACACACACCACACATACTCAAGACCGTGGGTGAATGACACAAAAAATATACATATAGATAATAAATAACATAAGTCTTCAATATTTAGGTATACAGTTAATTTTTTTCCATCGTTCTTTCAATATCATTATTACGGTTACAAAAACTATATAAGCGTAATATAGCTTGAGGTTAATATATTCATCCAAAACTCTTGCAAAGAAAAAAATTGCATGAATGAAAAGTTATCGAAGGAACCAGAAAGTTACCAATATCTACAGTCGCTATTTGAGTTAAGAGGACTCTAATCTCTACAGCAAAACTATATAATGAAAGAGGCTGTGAATGCTCCCATTAAGTAGTAGGTGATGACCGACCAGAACAACCGGAATACCCAAACGAGGGAGCGGTAGTTAGGCGGCGGCAGAGTGGTCCGAGCGTGTGGTGTGGTTCGAACACGAGTGGTCTGTAGGCGTCGTGAGCCACCACTACCTAATGGGAGGCGAGTCTACCTTGGTCCCCACCCTGGCTATTATTGCCTTACTATTACTGTCTGGACTATTTGTATCCTCACGCCTTGTAAACTTGCAAAGTAAAATGCACGAAGCCACCTCCAGTGTTTCTCTCAACTTATGTAAGCATTATCAAACACCCTTTAGAAACGTTTCGTCACCAAGTAATATCAAGAAAATGTCATGGCTTGAAAAATACATGATAGAGTAGTCTAATGTCAAAGCATTATATAAATCACTAAATGTAATCAATCCGTTATGGCCCTGTATGAGGAGGCAAAACCGTCGCTGACATTACCTTGTGTCGATGCAGATGGCAGCGGTGACAGCCGAGCGCCCGCAACACAACGCACACACTATCACAACACTTATGGCACACACTCACACTCCTGAAACAAAAGATACTTCCATTATTGATGCCAAAAAGTACCAAGAGGGATGATTGAATAGCATCATTCTCAACAATCCACTCAGAAAAAATCTATCACTATGTTGCCAATCTATAACTAGTTTTGATGCCGAAAAAAACCGAACAATCTACTTGGCACATTGTTCATTTACCAATAATTTCTTCCCCCCTTTACACATGCATAAGTAACAAATATGATGCTTATAGAACGCAATCATTGCAAACACCCAAAATTCAGAATGTAATCCTGTATGTAGGGGGCATAGAGTACTCAAACATGCATATCACTTCGCTACTCACAAACAATTGGATAGCAACAGTCATCAAGTCTTGTTAAGAGTACAGCAGTTTGGAGAGAGAGAGAGAGAGAGAGAGAGAGAGAGAGAGAGAGAGAGAGAGAGAGAGAGAGAGAGAGAGAGAGAGAGAGAGAGAGAGAGAGAGAGAGAGAGAGAGAGAGAGAGAGAGAGAGAGAGAGAGAGAGAGAGAGAGAGAGAGAGAGAGAGAGAGAGAAGAGAGAAGAGAGAGAGAGAGAGAGAGAGAGAGAGAGAGAGAGAGAGAGAGAGAGAGAGAGAGAGAGAGACGCGGTAAGGTAGATCATAACATACAACTTTCCCTAAATTGGTGTCGCGCTGGTGGTCTCTAGATGAGGTAGGGGAGAGGGGGTTAACACGCTAAGCCGATTTAACAAGGGATTAAACTCGAAACTTATTGAGAAAAAAAGTTGATTGGAATGGCTATCAATGCTATTACCTGAAACTTTATTAAATCAGGGGGGCTTCCGAAAAAAATATCGTTTAGGCAGGTGTTTCATAGAGTAGGGCTGCCTATAAGTGACTGAATTACGGTCTTGATTGGATACAAAGGGGAGGGGGGGAGGTTAGGGGGGATGTTAGGGGGAGAGCAGTCAGGCAAGGAGGAACACAAATAGAAGAGCCACAAGCTGCTTCATATAGTTAAGAACATAAGAACATTAAGAAACTACAAGAGACTGGTAGACTTACACGTGGTAGTGCATGCAAAGTTAAGCTAATCATGGAAGGGCCTTAACAAATATCCCCATCAGTCCAGTGGCGTACCCAGAAAATTTAAAAGGGGGGGGGCCAAAATATGAATATATATATATTATACATAACAAACCATATATATATATATATATATATATATATATATATATATATATATATATATATATAATATATATAATATATATATATATATATATATATATATATATATATATATATATATATATTATATATATATATATTTATTATATTTATATATTATAATTTATTTTTTGCAAAGGGGGGGGCCATGGCCGCATGCCCCCCCCCCCCCCCTCGGTACGCCACTACCCATCACCATAACACTCTACAGATCACACAGAACGCCCTAACAATCATCACAGGCGGCACAGCTACTTCGCCTATAGTACAGACCACCTACATCTCTATATTTCTATTTTTATTTCTATGTACCACTTGTTCCCCCCCAACATTGTAACCCCCTCCTATTTTCTCAATAAACTTGTAAACATGTAAACTTGCATCATGAAACCAAAGTCCCCAAGTTCGCCGCAGCCTCTACAAACTCACAACACTACACGGCACACCACCCTCAGTCCCTCACACGCTAAGGAACATCAAAACAACACCCAGCACACACCATCACACACGCATTCTATCACACTCCTACCTTGTCCTCCCTAAACCGACCTCTAGAAACATATCCATACCCAAATCACCCACTGCTCCATCCAATCACTCAGTACAACACTCAGCTGCTTGCACGCCTCCCTGACATCCACCCTTGCCAGTCCTCCCTTTCCCGTGAACAGATTCCCATTTTCTGGTAGAGTATGTGGCGTTTACTCTTGAACACGTCGGGTTTAGTTACGTTAGGTTGCGGATAGGGTTAGCCAGAGTACCATATACACATTTGGTACTTTGGGGTTGGCTAGGGATAACTATTCACTACATGATAACTTTGCGTGGTAATCACAATGAGGGTATTTTCGATAAGTACCAACCTGTCAGGCTACGGCGAGCGCTTCACCACCACTCTTCTGAGAGGCTGGATGGATCTATCACGTATATGCCCGTCTAGGAAACAACACAGCAAAGTACTAACAGATTATATCCTTCCCTCATGCCGATAGAGAGAGGATAAAAGAAACAAGGTGACTGTGGAGTAAAGGAAGCAATAGAACTACAAACAAGCAAGCAAGTACGCACGTGTCACCTTCCTCCTGTCAGTCCTGTGCACGAGTAAACATCGCAGGACAAATATTGGAAGTGTATACAATATCATGATTCACGAAGCATTACCCAGTGAAGCTACTGTATATATTGCTACTTATAACCAGTCACATTGTACTTTCATCATATTTCACTAAGACTCAAGATTCATTTGTTGAATTATCCCTCCCTCTCTTTTTCTGAACAGTTTACGCGTTGTCTCAGATTCTTAGGTCTGGCCGAGGATGCTGAGTTGTTACTTTGTATTTTATTACCAGTTATATTCTGCGTCATTGGTATGTTCTGCTAAACCCCCGAACACAATAATACTGCTGCTTTATGATGCACAGACTCAGCAAGTGTGTGAATAACGCCCGTGAATGATGGGAAGGAGCAGAAAGCAGCAGGAGGTGGTGCGTGGTGAGGAAACTTACAGCAGCAGGTGGTGTAATGGAAGCTGCCAGATACTGAAAAATTTTAATAACTCTATATTATTTAAGACTAATGATACATGATTGTTCTTGTACTGGTTGTGTTATAAGATCAATAAAAATTCGAAGATAATGTAAATAACACCTCACGTCAGTATTGAGCAGTGATAGCGATGTATTAATCAGGTTTGTACTGGTTACTCCTCCTGCCGCGGGAAAGGTTATAGCGCGTTTTAAGCCGCGGAGTCAATAGGGAGTTTAAAAGGAGGTTAAAAGGAGGAGCTATTTTGTACCCATTCCACAACACAGCAAGGTGGACTGCCCACCAACTATCTACCTCTACTGTCTTTCATATTTTCCACCTGCTTTCCCTTCCACTCTCTCCCTCCCCTCTAACTTTCCTAAAAAATAAAAATAAAAATAAAAAACATCCCACCACCGCCTCCTAAAGTTGTGTTTGTATTTAGCTTTCTGATGATTGGAATGGACTCAGTCATCAGGTAGTTGGTGCGGAGTCAATAGGGAGTTTCAAAAGGAGGCTAGATAATTTCAAGGATGGGGATGAAAGGTGGATGTAGGTAGTGTTACGTAACAGGAACTACCACGTGTAGGCTAGCCTCTTGTAGTTTTAGCTTCCTTACGTTCTTATGTTCTAAGCACTACGTCATTATCATGCATGTCATAGTGTTCTCAGCGCTTCCTAGCGCTTCGTGTCCTGGTGGAACGCCGACGTGAGTTTCGACAGGGGATGCTTGCAGCCTATGTTGTTCTCAAGAAGGCGTTTGACTCAGTGCGTCGTGATTCACTCTGGGATCTTCTGCGACTTCGAGGGATTCCTGCAAGGACTATTGGTTTGATAACTGGTCTGTATTCTGGGACTGAGAGTGCTGTGAAGTGTGGGGCAGGTGTATCCGGCTTCTTTCCTGTGAATACAGGAGTGAGGCAAGGGTGCGTCCTTGCCCCATCACTTTTCAACGCTTGTATGGACTGGGTATTGGACAAGGTTGTAGATCAAAGTGATTGTGGAGCATCCGTTGGCAACACCAAGATCACTGACCTTGTTTTTGCCGATGATGCAGTAATCTTTGCTGAGTCGCTGGAGGTCCTGGTGATGGCTCTCGAGGCGCTGCACGAGGAGGCAAAGCCTTTGGGACTTGAGGTCTCCTGGCTCAAGACCAAGGTCCAGGTGTTTGGAGACTTACTAGATGAAGCAGTACAGTCTGTTCATGCGTGTGGCGAGGACATTGAGATCTTGGAAAGTTTTACATACCTTGGTAGTGCAGTCCATAATGACGGCGGGTCACGTCAAGAAGTCTTACAGCGGATTGGCATAGCCCACGGTGTTATAGACTCGCTCAGCGGGAGTATTTGGCGTTGTCGGTACCTGTGCAGGAGGACAAAGATTCGGATCTTCAAATCGCTTGTGATCCCTGTCTTACTCTATGGTTGTGAGACATGGACACTAAATAGTGACTTGAAGAGACGAATCAATGCATTTGGTAATAAGTGTCTTCGCAGAATCATGGGGTATCGCTGGGATGATTACGTGTCAAATCAGCGATTGCACCGTGAGACTGAATCGAGGGCTATTACCTGCACAGTCCGTCAGCGCCAACTTCGGCTATATGGGCATGTGGCACGCTACCCTGAAACCGATCCTTCCCATCGGGTTGTATCTGTAAGAGACAATCCGGCGTGGAGGAGGCCAAGGGGGCGCCCACAAGGCTCGTGGCTGGGGCAAGTTGGTGTTTCTTGTCGAGAGCTGCTTGGTATGGGAAAGGAGCCTGCATGGGAACTCGCGCGTGGTGACCCCCGGGAGTGGCGTCGTAGGGTGGGTGAGGCGACGCGCCCCCCGGCGTATGCCCCCAATGATTGATTGATAGTGTTCTCAGGCGACACTAGCATAGCAAGGCCCTGACCACTACTTCAAGCCTAGATTACTCCTCTGAGACACGAGAAGGAAAAGTGTCTATTTAAAGCTTGCTGAATATCATTTCTTTCCTCACAACGACTCGAAGGGTTAATAACAAAGAATATAGTTATTAAGACAGTTATTCTTTTGTATCTCCCTTCCCGTATTCCCCTTGCATCTTCCCATCCTGTATTCCCTATGTATATTCCTAGTATCTCCCTTAAGACTTGTAAAGACAGTTATTCCCCCAAGCATCACTGAATCCCATAAAATACCAGCACTGTATCACACTTCACAAGCAATATTAAAGCCGAGCTGTATAAAGCATAGCTGCATAACATGGTTTATATTAGTATATCGCAGCCTCTCTCAGCCTTAATCTTCAATGCAGACTCCCCTCCTGACGCTACCTGCTTCTCTTCATCTTCTTCACTTCTTCTCTTCATCCTCCCAGGCCGAGCAGGACCGATAACTTCGATTGACTAACAAGTGTATCGTCTTTCGTAGTTTTAAGCAGCCTTTCACTTCACAACGCAGCGCTCGCACCCGCACAGCTCATCTTCCTTCCCTCTCTCGCTCATTGGCTGGGATCGTTTTACCCTGCCAACGTCTCCCTTGCTTCCCATTTGCCTCTTGCCGCCCGCTCAAACTAATTATCGACGTCTTTAAGTTTAATGAAGCTTATTGATTGAGGTAGTGAGCCACGAGGGTATATGTGGGGGAGGCGGGGAGGAGAGAGAGAGAGAGAGAGAGAGGATTAGAGATGAGAAGAGAAGGTTGATAGACGAGCAGAGAGGTAAAGATGAGAGGGAAAGAGAGAGAGAGAGAGAGAGAGAGAGAGAGAGGAGAGAAGAGAGAGAAGAGGAGAGAGAGAGAGAGAGAGAGAGAGAGAGAGAGAGAGAGAGAGAGAATTTGTTAATTTTAGAGAAATCAGAACAATCTATCAAATTATGTCATTATAAAATATCAATCTTGCACACCAGAGAAAAGAAATACCTGACAGTGCAGAGTAAGGAAACAGGCAGGAGTGGCCAGGTCATTTATTTGTTAGTCGGGCGCATTATGAACACAAAAACTACAGCTTGCAGTTTTATTCTTATTAGAGACACGAGTATAGACACTATGAAATCCAGGATATTATTGGTGTACGAAGAGAAAAATGAAAGAAGTATTTTGCAAGAATTAACCAGTATTTTCATTGTTTCATTCCTTCACTCTGAAACTCTCTTCCTGTTTTAAATTGTTTCACCTTCCTGCGACTAATATTTTTTTCAATGGAGGATTGTCAAGACACCTCCCGAACTAAATTGGCTCTCGTGCTTGTTTATATTCTCATATTGTCTTTTTTATAGCGACTGGCAGCTAATGGGCTTTTCGTAACTTTTTTTCCCCCTTGGCCAGTCTTTTGTGATGTAAAAAAGAAAAGAAATGCAGCCTTGTTACCCGTGTTGTATTAGTCTAGTCACTTCAATCTCATCCCTGCTCCTGACCTAGCACTACCCTGCAGCAGCTTGCCAAGGTCACCGTCACAACAGCGGGTATAGCGTGTGGCTCCTTGTTTCCCTGCTCTGGGATTAGGTTACGGCAGAAGTAAGGCTCGTGGAAGAAAAACCTCCGCGAGTGAAACAAAGTGGGATGGACGGGAGAGAGACGAATGAGGAGATGGAAAAGGAGATGGGAAAGGATGAATAAGGAGGAGAAGAGAAAGGAAGGGAAGGTGGAGATGAGAAAGGATGAACAAGAAGGAGAAGAGAAGGAGATGGAAAAGGAGATGAGAAAGGATGAACAAGAAGGAGAAGAGAAGGAGACGGAAAAGGAGATGAGAAAGGATGAACAAGGAGGAGAAGAGAAGGAGACGGAAAAGGAGATGAGAAAGGATGAACAAGGAGGAGAAGAGAAGGAGACGGAAAAGGAGATGAGAAAGGATGAACAAGAAGGAGAAGAGAAGGAGACGGAAAAGGAGATGAGAAAGGATGAACAAGCAGGAGAAGAGAAGGAGACGGAAAAGGAGATGAGAAAGGATGAACAAGAAGGAGAAGAGAAGGAGACGGAAAAGGAGATGAGAAAGGATGAACAAGAAGGAGAAGAGAAGGAGACGGAAAAGGAGATGGGAAAGGATGAGCAAGGAGAAGAGAAAGGGAGAGAAAAGAAGATGGGAAAGGCTGAGTAAGAGGAAGGAGAGGAGAAAGGGAGGGAAGGTGGAGAGGGGAAAGGATCAGCAGGAGGGAGGAGAAGAGAAAGGGAGGGAAGGCAAGGCAAGGCAATGCAACTCAAGCGATATGCAACAATGGCCAAGGAAAATCAATCCTCGATGCAGAGAAGAGTTTCATTGTCAGGTTGTTGATCAGGCGGCGGTGAATAGTGTTCGCTGGTGCGCCAATAATTCATCCCTGGGAAACAAGCAAAAATGGCATATTCGTGTCCGCTAAATAATGACAAGTGGTAGGGGACAAAACTAGTATCAGGAGGGAACACGTTGAAGCCTTGACAGTGCCAGAAATAAAGTATATTCATCCATTGAAACATTTATACATCCGAGACTTTCTTTATCGTTTCGGTGACATGAATGATAGGAAAACAGGTCATTCTGGTTTGATGTTTACAGGAACTACCTCATGTAGGTCTCGCAGCCTATTCTAGCTTCCTTATTTTCTTATGTTCTTATGTGAGGTCAGGTTTGAGGATAACTCCCAGTATTTTCATGGTTGGTGGCTGACCTGAATATCGAGAAATATGCATGGAGGTTTCCTACGTCTGAGTGATTAACCAGGGCAGGCATTGTCTAGCGAAAGTTTGAGGGAACAGTGTTGATTAAGGTCTGGGATGCAGCGGCGGACGAGGCGGTAGCAATGTCGCGGCAGCCATCCTACTGCAAATCCCTCTCTCC
This sequence comes from Chionoecetes opilio, assembly GCA_016584305.1. Lineage (NCBI taxonomy): Eukaryota > Metazoa > Arthropoda > Malacostraca > Decapoda > Majidae > Chionoecetes > Chionoecetes opilio. The sequence goes on along the minus strand of JACEEZ010019789.1, from coordinate 87,629 downwards.
TCTCCTCTCATCCACCTCATGACCCCTTTCCACCTCCCCCAGCCACCACTAGGCTCTCCCTCGCTCTCTCTCTCTCTCTCTCTCTCTCTCTCTCTCTCTCTCTCTCTCTCTCTCTCTCTCTCTCTCTTCCTGCACACACACACTAATCCGTCCCTTTTCCCTTGCTCTCATACTAAAAACCCATCTGTTCTCTCTCATCAGGTCGCTCTCACCTTCTCCTCAGACACACTCATCTCCTTCCTCCTCCGTACCTCCAGTCCTCGCTGATCCTCACTCCCACTCCCCCACACACCACCACTTATCCCGCCATCCAACACCTCTACCCTTTTGTCTACTCTCCACCCACCTCACACCATCCTATCCTTCCTCATTTCACAGCATTCACCATCACTTTCAGCCCCTATCTAGACCCCAATATATTACCCACTTTTCCCAGCGCCCTTTTCACCCTTTTCTCGTTCCCGCCTTTTCCATCAGCGCCCAGTAAGTTAGTAACCCTCTACTTTTCCATCAGGCTGAGAATTTTCATGTCCCTTCCTTCTCCCTCTCTTCCTAATCCTCTCGTCCTCCTCCTCTTCCTCTCCTCCTCTCCTCCTCCTCTCCTCCTCCTCCTCTCCTCCTCCTCCTCCTCGACATGCTACCGTTACGAATATTGCATGGAAATATTGTGTAAGGATGAATAATACTAACAGTGTATGGAATAATAGATACAGACTAATAGAGGGATAGACAGATTGATAGACAGACAGAGAAACAGATTGTCAAACGAGAGATTTTCTATCAAAGCAACTCAATATTTTAATGCCATGTTGCTGTAGTGAATAGGCTTACGATGTCGCTCCGTATATGTCGTGTTTTGGGGTGAAAGCTGTTGTCTTTTGTTGAGTTATTGCGCCTATAGCCCATGCTCTCTCTCTCTCTCTCTCTCTCCTCTCTCTCTCTGTTTCTCTCTCTCTCTGTTTCCCTCTCTCTTTCTGTTTCTCTCTGTTTTCTCTGGTTTCTCTTCTCTTTCCTCTCTCTCTTCTCTCTCTCTTCTTTCCTCTCTCTTCTCTTCTTTCTCTCTCTCTCTCTCTCTCTCTCTCTCTCTGTTTCTCTCTCTCTCTGTTTCCCTCTCTCTTTCTATTTCTCTCTCTGTTTCTCTGGGTTTTTCTCTTTCTCTCTCTCTCTCTCTCTCTCTCTCTCTCTCTCTCTCTCTCTCTCTCTCTCTCTCTCTCTCTCTCTCTCTTCTCTCTCTCTCTCTCTCTCTCTCTCTCTCTCTCTCTCTCTCTCTCTCTCTCTCTCTCTCTCTCTCTCTCTCTCTCTCTCTCTCATATTATTATATCACAAACAAAACCTTTAAAATTCATTAGCTTTAGAATTACGAACACTTTAATAGCACTTTCTTTCCTATCCTACGCCTAAGCCTAAGCCAGTCCCCGAACACAACAGAGCGGGGCCCAGGCAGAGGCACAGAGGCAAGCATGGCTGACGTAACAAACAGCCAATCCAAACTCTTTCATTCCCGTCATATGATCGCGATGAGAGCCAATGAGATGCTGTGCTTTAATAGAGATGCCATTAGTCATTTGTCTATATATTTTACTTCAATGTTGTGTTCCTTGTGGTGTGTTGACAGAGTTGTGTGTATATATTCGTGTGTTGCGGAGAGTGTGTTGCAAAAAAAGTAGTACCGTATATATTGTCATGTTCAGAATGCAGGTAAATTGACAGTTTGAATATAAAATAAATAAAATAATACATCATAAATAGATACACATGTGGCAACGTTCTCTCGGAGTCTCTCGGAAAGATGTCCCTGCTCGCAATACAATAAGAACACTAACTTCTCCAGCCCAGTGTTTCTAGGCAATCCAATGCTTTCCTTGAGGCATAAGGCTTTACGTATTAATGATAAAGGATTCAAACTAGATATTAATGCTATGGGAGGGTTTTGTCTTGTGTTTAGGGAAAGTATGTGATGATTGTTTGAATGATGATGAAGAGAGATTGTTTGATGGTGTGCAGTGGTCTCGAGGAGGGATATAAAGGATGAGGTTTTATTGAAGGTGATGGCTTGAGAGAGAAGAGAGAGAGAGAGAGAGAGAGAGAGAGAGAGACGCAGAAATAGACGTAAAAATAAACAGATACATGGGCACGCGATACCTGTCAGCTGTCACTCACTGTCTCCCACCCACGTGCTCTCCTTGCTTGATCCATCTCAGTTGCTGCCCCGACGAGAATAGGGGAGTATGTACAACAGGCGGAACTGTTTCTATATTAGTGGATATTAGTGGTATTTTATTTATCTACATTCATAAAGGTAAAACATGACCTTATATGCGCACAAAAACATATCGTGAGGCATTATACGTGTCCTAGTTGTGCTGTGATGCGGTAAACAGAGGAAGTGTTTCTAAATTAGTGGATTATAGTGGATTTTTATCTATCTGCAAGCATAAAGATAAGACATGACCTTATATATGCACAGAAACATATCGTGAGGCAATGTGCGTGTTCTAGTTGTGCTGTGTGATGCGGTAAACAGAGGAAGTGTTTCTAAATTAGCGGATTATAGTGGATTTTATTTATCTGCAAGCATAAAGATAAGACATGACCTTATATATGCACAGAAACATATCGTGAGGCAATGTGCGTGTTCTAGTTGTGCTGTGTGATGCGGTAAACAGAGGAAGTGTTTCTAAATTAGCGGATTATAGTGGATTTTTATTTATCTGCAAGCATACAGATAAGACATGACCTTATATATGCACAGAAACATATCGTGAGGCAATGTGCGTGTCCTAGTTTTGTTGAGATGCGGTAAACAGACACGAATTGACTTGTAGAAAGAAATACACAGTGATGGATTCAAGGAGGGAGGGAGGGAGGGAGGGAGGGAAGTGCGTTATTTTTGTTCTCAGATTCCTCTCGTTCTCGTCCTCCGCGCGTGGTGCCCAACATACACTCGCCTGCCCAGCCAAGGTAAGTTTTCAATGTTACCTAGTGAGAGAGGATATAAGGGTCAAAATACGTTACTTATTGAGAGGATATATAGAGAGGGTCAAATATGTTTAAGGGTAATAAGGGGTAGAAATAACATACACTCGCCTGCCCAGCCAAGGTAAGCTGTCAGTGTTACCTAGTGAGAGAGGATATAAGGGTCAAAATACGTTACTTATTGAGAGGATATATAGAGAGGGTCAAGATATGTTTAAGGGTAATAAGGGGTAGAAATAATTATTAGGATGCGTGGATTTATCATCATATATTTTTTCTTATACTTTATTTCCACTTCTCGTCCACTTCCACGCGGGTTTACTAGATATATTTTCCTGCCCAGTACAGTTATCATTGTTATCTTTAGTGCCTTTAGCCATTTGTTGCCTAAAAATAATGTTTAGTATGCGTGTAATTGTCATCATATATATTTTCTTATACTTTATTTCCATTTCTCGACATCCTCCTCGCATGCTCACTACATACATTTTCCTGACCAGTAAAGGTATCGTTGTTATCTTTAGGGTAGAAGGTGTTAGGACAGTTAGGTAATAAGATATGGCGTCTGGTTTCAAGTTATCACACAGGTACGCGTATGTTATCTTTATTGTCATCGTTAATTAAAATGCAAGACGAATGGATGAGATATATTCCTGACCTCACGCAATACTGAACCTCAATATAAAGAACGTTCTAATTTTTAGGTAGACTACACCGTTTTGATTGAGGTTTTTTTCGTAGACCTCAGGAGATGAAATTCAGACGTAGTTTTTTTTATATGCAGTTTTTTTGATAGGTTGTTTTTTTGATAGGTTGTTTTTTTAAAGGCTTTTTTTGGTAGGCTGTTTTTTCAAAGGCTTTTTTTGGTAGGCTGTTTTTTAAAGGCTTTTTTTGGTAGGCTGTTTTTTTGATAGGCCGTTTTTTATAGGCTGTTTTTTGTAGGCTATTTTTTATAGGCTGGTTTTTTTAGGTTGTTTATTTGATAGGCTGTTTTTATAGGATGTTTTTTATAGGTCTTTTTCGATGGCCTGCTTTTTTATAGGTGTTTTTTATAGGCTGTTTTTTTATAGGCTGTTTTTTTATAGGTTGTTTTTTATAGGCTTTTTATAGTTTTTTTATAGGCTGTTTTTTCATAGGCTGTTTTTATTGTCTGTTTTTTTGATAGGCTGTTTTTATAGGCTTTTTTTGTTGTTGGATGTTTTTATGATACTATTTTTTGTTAGGCTGTTTATTGATAGACATTATTTATAGGAAGTTTTTGATAGGCTGTTTTTCTGATAGGCTGTTTTTTATTAGCTGTTTTTATAGGCTGTTTTTTATAGGTCTTTTTTTGATAGGCTGTTTTTTATGTACTTTTTTTGTTAGGTGGTTTTATATGTTGAGGGCAGGGGCGTATACAGGGCAGGGCGTATACAGGGCAGGGCGTATACATAGGGCAGGGGGTATACATAGGGCAGGGGGTATACATAGTGCAAGGGGTATACATAGGGCAAGGGGTATACATAGGGCAAGGGGTATACATAGGGCAGGGGGTTATACATAGGGCAAGGGTATACATAGGGCAGGGGGTATACATAGGGCAGGGGGTATACATAGGGCAGGGGGTATACATAGGGCAGGGGGTATACATAGGGCAGGGGGTATACATAGGGCAGGGGGTATACATAGGGCAGGGGGTATACATAGGGCAGGGGGTATACATAGGGCAGGACGTATACATAGGGCAGGGGGTATACATAGGGCAAGGGGAATACATAGGGCAGGGGTATACATAGGGCAGGGGGTATACATAGGGCAGGGGGTATACATAGGGCAGGGGGTATACATAGGGCAGACGTATACATAGGGCAGGGGTATACATAGGGCAAGGGGTATACATAGGGCAGGGACGTATACATAGGGCAGGGGTATACATAGGGCAGGGGGTATACATAGGGCAGGGGGTATACATAGGGCAGGGGGTATACATAGGGCAGGGGGTATACATAGGGCAGGGGGTATACATAGGGCAGGGGGTATACATAGGCAGGACGTATACATAGGGCAGGGGGTATACATAGGGCAAGGGGAATACATAGGCAGGGGGTATACATAGGGCTGGGGTATACATAGGGCAGGGGGTATACATAGGCAGGGGTATATAGGCAGGACGTATACATAGGGCAGGGGGTTACATAGGCAAGGGGTATACATAGGGCAGGACGTATACATAGGGCAGGGGGTATATCATAGGGCAGGGGGTATACATAGGGCAGGGGTATACATAGGGCAGGGGTATACATAGTGCAAGGGGTATACATAGGCAAGGGTATACATAGGGCAGGGGTATACATAGGCAGGGCGTATACATAGGGCAGGGGTATACATAGGGCAGGGGGTATACATAGGGCAGGGGTATACATAGGCAGGTGGTATACATAGGGCAGGGGGTATACATAGGGCAGGGGGTATACATAGGGCAGGGGGTATACATAGGGCAGGGGTTATACATAGGGCAGGGGGTATACATAGGGCAGGGGTATACAAGGGCAGGGGTATACATAGGGCAGGGGTATACATAGGGCAGGGGTATACATAGGGCAGGGGGTATACATAGGGCAGGGGTATACATAGGGCAGGGGTATACATAGGGCAGGGGGTATACATAGGGCAAGGGGAATACATAGGGCAGGGGGTATACATAGGGCAAGGGGATACATAGGGCAGGGGTATACATAGGGCAAGGGGAATACATAGGGCAGGGGTATACATAGGGCAAGGGGAATACATAGGGCAGGGGGTATACATAGGGCAAGGGGAATACATAGGGCAGGGGGTATACATAAGGGCGTATACAGGATACAGGTGTGAATTAAGAGATGGAACTGTCTGTGGGAAACTGTGGAAAAGGACTCGAGGTTGCTAAGGTCGAAGATAATACTCTAGGGGAGGGTAATATGATCTCTAAGGGTGTTTTGAATATAGCCAGGGGAGCAGCGTGATGAGAGAGAGAGAAGAGAGAGAGAGAGAGAGAGAGAGAGAAGAGAGAGAGAGAGAGAGAGAGATTGTTTGATGGTGTGCAGTGGTCTCGAGGAGGGATATAAAGGATGAGGTTTTATTGAAGGTGATGGCTTGAGAGAGAGAGAGAGAGAGAGAGAGAGAGAGAGAAGAGAGAGAGAGAGAGAGAGAGAGAGAGAGAGAGGAGAGTAAGAGAGAGAGAGAGAGAGAGAGAGAGAGAGAGAGAAAGAGAGAGATGCAGAAATAGACATAAAAATAAACAGATACATGCATTTTTTTTTTCTCTCTCTCTCTCTCTCTCTCTCTCTCTCTCTCTCTCTCTCTCTCTCTCTCTCTCTCTCTCTCTCTCTCTCTCTCTCTCTTCTCTCTCTCTCTCTCTCTAGGCTGAACTATACAAGGCTATATTTATGTCTTACTTCCGTTGCTATATTTTCTTTTTCCTTTATTTTCTATGGTCGTGTAGGTAAGTTTAGTACTCGGCTGATAGTGAAGCAGAGAGTGTAAGTTTACCTGTTGATTACCAGGTGGTGGTGGTGGTGGTGGTGGTGGTAGGTACTAGGTCACTTGTTGCATGCTAGGAGAGAGAGAGAGAGAGAGAGAGAGAGAGAGAGAGAGAGAGAGAGAGAGAGAGAGAGAGAGAGAGAGAGAGAGAGAAGCCAGGAAGCGTCAAGTACAATAGCAATCACGTTCAGGTCTCCTTCCACCCTACCCACAACCCCTCCTATTCCTCCTCCTCCTCCTCCTCCACCACCTACTCCTCCTTTTCCTCCTCCCCCCCTCCTCTTCCTCCTCCTCCTCTTCCTCCTCCTCCTCCTTCTCCTCCCATCGCAACTCAATAAGAAGTGGTAACAACACGTGGGAGGCGACGAAGGGAGAGGCTGTTTCGATGAGGTCTCCCCGTGTTTACCTGCTTCCTTAGCGCTTCACCTTACCTTGTTTTGACGTTCTACCTTATAACCACCTCCTGGTCTTCCTTCTCCTCTTCCTCCTCCTCTTCCTTCTCCTCTTCCTCTTTTTCCTTGTCCTCACTCCTCATCCATATCGAAAGAGGAAAGCTTAGAAGTACTCCTATACCGCCGCCTTATTCCTTCTTCCTGTGTGTGTGTGTGTGTGTTGTGTGTTCATCTAGTTTTATTTTTACAGGGCTTGAGCTACAATAGTATGGCCCCGTCTCCATAGCTACATTTTATCATTGTTTGTGTGTGTGACTGTGTGTGTGTGTGTGTGTGTGTGTGTGTGTTGTGTTTGTGTTTGTGTATGTGTGTGTGTGTTTTTTGTGTGTGTGTGTGTGTGTAGGCTAAGTACTGTTGGAATGTGAAGTTTGGAAGGCGGAAGTTTTCTATTCGATTTAATATCATACGTTTATCTAATTTCCACATCAACACTTACTTTCTTTTGACTTTATTTATTCATTGCGTCATCCATTCCACCTGTCTGTTCATAGCGGCGTTCATGCTGGTAGCCATCTTCCCATTCTTTCATCTATGCAATTTACTCAATTTTTCTCTCTTCTTTTAGAATTTAATATAGGGACTGACAACTAAGCGGGTTTTTGCTCCTTTTTTTCCCCTTGGCCAGTCCTGTGTGATGTAAAAAAAAAAACTTACTTCCATAATTATAATCTACGTAATCCGTTTTGAAAGCCTGATGGTGAGC
>JACEEZ010019789.1:72500-75000 GCA_016584305.1 Chionoecetes opilio | reverse complement strand
GTCGCGGTGGCGCGGGTTGTTCAGTAGTTCGAGGCCATTAAACTGCCTGAGGTTGATGGTGAACTGGGCAGCGATGGTGGTGAGTGCGGCATCATAGTGTGTGTGTGTGTGTGTATCTGTGTGTGTGTGTGTGTGTGTGTGTTATAGTTGTGATGTATACGTGATGACCTAATTGCTGAATGTCTAGACGAAAGGACTGAATGTAGTATAGATGCAGTGTATGAATAATAGTGGTTGCATGACTATCTAAGAGAGAGAGAGAGAGAGAGAGAGAGAGAGAGAGAGAGAGAGAGAGAGAGAGAGAGAGAGAGAGAGAGAGAGAGAGAGATAAGATAAGATTTTCATCCTATCTAGACACTTTGCAAGTACCAACTACAAGGTTATTGACTATACAAAGCGCCGCCACGTCAGCACGAACTAGGAGGACTCGAACCGCTGACCGAATGCGCAGGGACGCTGCACATTGCGAACTCACGTCTCTACCAACCTTGCCGCCCTGACGGACAGAGAGAGAGAGAGAGAGAGAGAGAGAGAGAGAGAGAGAGAGAGAGAGAGAGAGAGAGAGAGAGAGTTAGAACCTCTCACTGTTGACTTTGCAGGATAAACAAATATGACAGGTAATAAATGAGAAAGAAGAGACAACCTCCACCCCTCCTTCCCCTATCCTTCCTCCTGCCCTCCTTCCCCCTTCCTTTCTCCTTCCTTCCTTCCATCCCTCCTTTCTTCCTTCCATCCCTCCTTCCCCCTCCCTTCCTCCTTCCTTCCTTCCATCTCTCCTACCGTCTTCAGTGAGAGTAGGAGATGGAGGGAGGAAGGAAATGCAAAATACACCATGAAAAACACCATGCAGTATTCGAAAACTGGAGGAGGAGGAGGAGGAGGAGGAGGAGGAGGAGGAGGAAGAAGAGGTAAAGGAGGAGGAGGAGGAGGAGGAGGAGGAGGAAGAAGAAGAGGTAGAGGAGGAGGAGCTAAGGAATGAATCTCATGTATCTTATTGACTAACTCCCTCCCGCCTTTCCACCTGAGCGTGATGGCGTGTCAGTGGGAGGCGCGGCCGCTAACTGTGCACCGCCAGCACCCGCAGAAACACCGCGCCCCTCCTAACATTACCGCCACCCGGGAACTGACTTGACGCGCTGCCCGGGATATGCTCGGCACGGATTCTCTTATCAACTTTTCATGTGTGTGTTATTGTGTGGTTATGTTATTGTATGTTATGTTATTGTGGTTATGTTATTGTGTGGTTATATGTGTGTTATTGTCATGGGTTAACATTCACCCATGGTCTTGTCCACGCGAGCCGGACTAGCGATCGCCAGTTTCACCTAGAGTACCTATATTCTTACATATAGATACCCTAGTTTCACCTTCCCGGAGCGAGGTTGGAGCTCATTATTACCGATCTTTGGGTAATGCTGGGACCTCACACACCACACACACACATTCCCTTGCTCGATTTGACAGTGATAAATCCCCGTGGGCGAGCTAGGATTCGAACCGGCTAACCACAGAATGGCAGGCCAACGCTCTATCCATTTGATTATCGGGACGGTTAACATCGTTGACTCTCTCTCTCTCTCTCTCTCTCTCTCTCTCTCTCTCTCTCTCTCTCTCTCTCTCTCTCTCTCTCTCTCTCTCTCTCTCTCTCTCTCTCTCTCTCTCTCTCTCTCTCTCTCTCTCTCTCTCTCTCATAACAGTATCACCCTAAATAATTAATAAAAACCTACTAATAACCCATCAGCCAAGCCAGCCTAAGCCATGCGAGAGTCTGGGTTACCGTGGTAATTACACAGGATCGCGTTAGGGAAGTCCTGAGGCTGCTGGTGCGCCCTATACCTGAAGCCACAATGCCATTCCTATCAGCCTATCAGCCTTTCCTTTTCATCCCTTCCCTCTATCTTTTGTAATGTAAAATCTGTCTTCTTTATAGGGACTGGCAACTAAGCTGACTTTGTGTTACCTCTTTTTATTGCGCCCTTGGCCAGTCATTTGTGATGTAAAAACAAAAAAATAGAAAAATGAAAAATAAATAAAGCTTGCCATGGACCCGCGCCTCTAACATACGTTTCTTGGGAGTGTGTGATGATTTTAATGGACCTTGTTTTGATTTATGTTCTATATTTCTTCTCGACGTCCTGCTGGTTGGTGTCGTGTGTGTGTGTGTGTGTGAGGTTGAGGCAGGTTAGCTCGGGGGTTCTGTCTGTCTGTTTGTATGTCTATTTATATTTTTGTTTGTTTCTGTATTTGTCTGTTTGCCTGTGTCTGTCTGTTTTTCTTTATTCAGTGCTTTCTTATATGTATAGGCTGTATACCTGTCGTTAATCTCTCTCTCTCTCTCTCTCTCTCTCTCTCTCTCTCTCTCTCTCTCTCTCTCTCTCTCTCTCTCTCTCTCTCTCTCTCTCTCTCTCTCTCTCTCTCTCTCTCTCTCTCTCTCTCTCTCTCTCTCTCTCTCTCTCTTCGCACACACACACACACTATATCACCATCACCTTCCACCCTT
>JACEEZ010019789.1:67500-70000 GCA_016584305.1 Chionoecetes opilio | reverse complement strand
ACTTTGTATGAGTTCGCAGTTTTCTCTAGTATATGCTTTACCGCCTAATTTGGTGTCATCTGCAAATTTTGATATTTTAGATACAAGTCCGCAGTCCAGATCGTTGATATATATCAGAAAAAGAGTAGGACCCAAGACCGAGCCCTGAGGCACCCCACTAGTGACATCTAACCAATCAGATGCCTCACCATTTATTACTACCCGTTGTTTACGATTTGAAAGCCAATCGCCAATCCATGAACATAATTGCTCTCCTATGCCATGTGCCCTTAGCTTGGTCAACAGTCGCTTATGTGGAACTGTATCGAGGAGGAGGAGGAAGAGGAGGAGGAGGAGGAAGAGGAGGAGGAAGAGGAAGAGGAAGAGGAGGAGGAGGAATACAAAGGAATTCAAAGGAAGAGCAGACAGCAATAATTTTACTGAGCCAAAAAGCTCATATGCATATATACCAAAGTTTCCTATGTGACTATTTTCTACCATTATAGTTTCTACAAGATAGAAACAAAAGAGTAGCAAAGTTGTAGGTTTCTCCCTCTCTCCGCCAAGGCCAACTCGAAAAAAGTGGAGAAAAATCACCATGTAGTACTTAGAAAAGAAGGATGAGAGAAGATAATATTTTTTGAGAGAAGAGAAAATTTAGAGAAGGATGAAGATGAAAGAAAAAATTCAGGAAAATGAAGAGAAGGAAACGGAGAAGAGAAAAAAGGAGTTGGGAGACGAGTAAAGAAGAGGAGGGGAATGACATGTAAAAATAATTTGATTTGAGGCTAATTATAATTTTTGTTCAAGTATGAGGGTAGTTAACGAATCACTAGAATTACTGATAGAGTTGCAATATTCTTGGTATTACTGGTACGTATTAGTAGTAAAAAAAAGCGATAAAAAAATCAATACAAAAGAAATGGAACGAAAGATTAAAGGCCCTTCAACTCTGTCAGGAAAAAAAACCAAAATTAATCTCGTGTGATAAATGCTGGATTTTTTTTTTTTTTTTTTTTTTTTTTTTTTTTTTTTTTGTCGTGTAGCTAATTAGGTCTTGGAATTAATGTTTTTGATTTCTTGCCTTTTTTCTCAACCTTTGAAAAATGAGAAACAGGTACGAGGCAGGTAGGGGGGTGTGATGTACAGGTGGTTAATTAGATATTAAAAAGAATTGGAAACATTAACACAAACACAATGAAATCTAATCCCAGAAAATAACAAGGGTGAAAAAATAACAATAAAGTACTGATGAAAATTATATTCCTGTAGATGATCCTGAGGTAGGCTACTGATGAAAGAAGATTTGATTTTTTTTTTTTTTTTTTTTTTTTTCTTTTTCTCTCTCTCTTCTCTCTTGTTTCTATCTCTTTCCTTTTCTCTCTTCACCTTATCTACAATATTACATCTTTATTCTTACACAAACACATTAATCTACTTCTCAGAAATACTAAGGTATAAATCAACAATAAAGTACTTGATTGAAAATTTATTTCCTGTATTTTTTCTCATGGTAGGTTCTCTCTATGAACACCTTTGATCTCTTCTCTCTCTCTCTCTCTCTCTCCTCTCTCTCTCTCTCTCTCTCTCTCTCTCTCTCTCTCTCTCTCTCTCTCTCTCTCTCTCTCTCTCTCTCTCTCTCTCTCTCTCTCTCTCTCTCTCTCTTTTCAGTACCTATTATTTCATCTTTTCTACAATGTTATGTTTAATCCTAATAATCTTATACTGTAACTCCACCTATACTATGTTTCTCCCCCACAATGTTATCACGTTTACGTAAACCACTTTCTTATATCATCACTATATACCATTAGCCTCAATCATCTCCTTTTAATATGAGGTAAATACATGCATAATTTATATAAGCTATGAAACGTGTGAATAACAAGTTGTGGCCGAAATGTCTTGGGGATCATTTGACTTCAGTACCAATTGACATGTAACCTGATTAACAAGGTGTGTTTTTTTCCTTCTTCAGGTAAGTGTTGCTTGGAGAAGACATAGAGAACAAGGCGCCCAATGGATAGCAGGAAGGAGGTAGTGAGTACAAACCTGTGTGGATGACTGTGGTTCTTGTGTGTGTATTTTTACATCACAAAGGACTGGTCGTAGAAAAGAGGTAGGGATGAAAAAACCAGAACTAGAAAGGGAGTGGAAGTAGGTATAGGAAGTTAGTGAAGTTAGAGAGATAGAGAGGAATGAAGGAACGAAGGGCAGGGAAGGAAAGAGGAAGAGAAACAGAACTAGAAGTAAAGTGGAAGGTAGGAAGTTAGTGAAGTTAGAGACATAAGGAGAAACGAAGGATAGGATATAAAAGAGGAAGAGAAACAGAACTAGAAAGGAAGTGGAAGGTAGGAAGTTAGTGAAGTTAGAGAAATATGGAGGAATGAAGGACAGAGTATGCAAGAGGAAGGGAAACATAACTAGAAAGGAAGTGGAGGGTATAGGAAGTTAGGGAAGTTAGAGAGATAGAGAGAAGAATAGAAAGATAGAGGAATAGAAACAAAACTAGAAAGCAAGT
>JACEEZ010019789.1:55000-57500 GCA_016584305.1 Chionoecetes opilio | reverse complement strand
ACAGCTTTGACTTAATTTTTTTTTTATTGGTGAGGTTTCATTTATTTTAGCATCCTTTTATTTCTTATTATATCAACATTAGTAAGGCTGCCAGGACATTGCTTTGTAAGAAGGACTGTTATTATATAGGCTACTTACAACGTCCACAAGGCAAAGACACTGGAATATACTTGATAGATAGGAGAAGAAAAAATATCATGTATTTTTTTGTTTTTTAAGCTGCCTTTAGATCACTGTCCAAGCTTAGAAGAAGAAAAAGTCATATATTTATTGTTTTAAGCTGCCTGTATATCACTGTCCAAGCATAGAAGAAAAAAATCACATATAATATTGTTTTAAGCTGCCTTTAGATCACTGTCCAAGCTTAGAAGAAAAAAAAGGTCATATATTTATTGTTTTAAGCTGCTTTTATTTCACTGTCCAAGCATAGAAGAAAAAAATCACATTTATTGTTTTAAGCTGCCTTTAAATCACTGTCCAAGCTTAGAAGAAAAAAGTCTCATATTTATTGTTTTAAGCTGCCTTTATATCACTGTCCAAGCTTAGAAGAAAAAAATCACATATATTATTTTAAGCTGCCATTATATCACTGTCCATGCTTAGAAGAAGAAAAAAATCATATATTTATTGTTTTAAGCTGCCTTTAGATCACTGTCCAAGCTTAGAAGAAGAAAAAAGTCATATATTTATTGTTTTAAGCTGTCTGTATATCACTGTCCAAGCTTAGAAGAAAAAAATCACATATATATTGTTTTAAGCTGCCTTTAGATCACTGTCCAAATTAGAAGAAAAAAATCACATATTTATTGTTTTAAGCTGCCTCTAGATCACTGTCCAAGCTTAGAAGAAAAAAGTCTCATATTTATTGTTTTAAGCTGCCTTTAAATCACTGTCCAAGCTTAGAAGAAAAAAGTCTCATATTTATTGTTTTAAGCTGCCTTTATATCACTGTCCAAGCTTATTCTTTTTTGTGCCCTTTGAAACGCTTGTCCAGCTTCAAGGTTCTCATAATTTCTGTTTTAAGCATCCCTTTCAACACTTCCCTTGGCTATTTTAACTTGGTCCATTATTCATGTACCAAGCTTTAGAGAAAAAAAAATATTAGTTTCACCTAGATAGGGTGGTAAAGATTGGTATATATCATTGTTTGTCAGTGCCGTATATTAGGAGCTTAGAAGGGAAGGAAAAAATCATATAGTATTGTATTGTTAAGTGGATTGTACTGTAGCTTCTTCTTCTTGTGACCTTTGACGCTTAGTATCGCTTCATAGGTTCTCTTCAACTTCCGTCTCCTTAGTTTCACCATCTTGTCAACTCTTCCCTTGGCTATTGCACTTGGGATCTTAATTTCTTCTTATCAGGATAAGCCGTACCTATTAAGGAAAAAGGGAAAAAATAGTTCACAAATAGGGTGGTAAATGATTGGTATGGACTCAGGTCAGGTGGTCAGTGCGGAGTCATTAGGGAGCTTTAAAAGGAGGCTGGATAAATTCATGGATGGGGATGAAAGGTGGATGTAGGTAGTGTTAAGTAACAGGAACTACCACGTGTATGTCTTCGCGGCCTCTTGTAGCTTCCTTATTTTCTTATGTTCTTATGTTCTTATGTGTTCCAGCATATTCTACAGGGGGGGCGACAATGCCAGCCACCGTTACACAAACACAGCTGGATACATTTCTCTACGTTAGAAGGATCATAGAAAACGAGGCGAATGTTGAAGGGTAACTGAGGCAGGTCGAGCAGTCGCAGAAGCCATAATGTTATTGTTGTTTGGTTGAGTCTAGTCTACACTGATGCCTGTTTCTTGTAACTCTGAAAATGTTGGTCACGGCTGATGAGTCTCCATTTGCACATTAGCACCTCATTTTCACATCTTCCAGTCCTCTCAGTCTCATTCTTGCATCCCGTCTCATATACGTACACAGATTTCAGCATTCTATCTCCCCTAAATCTATCTCTCTAAAACAGGGGTTCCTCTTCTCACACTATTAGAATCTATTTTACTCATATATTCTTTTCACACTCCTCCCTCCTCCCGTGTGTCCAAACCATGTCAGGGTGCTGCGCTCTACCATTAGCTACTCTTTTACCACTACCACTACTCTTTTTACCACTACCACTACTCTTTTACCACTACCACTACTCTTTTTACCACTACCACTACTCTTTTTACCACTACCACTACTCTTTTGACCACTACCACTACTCTTTTGACCACTACCACTACTCTTTTACCACTACCACTACTCTTTTGACCACTACCATACCTTTTACCACTACCACTACTCTTTACCACTACCGTATACTCTTTTAACCACTCCACTACTCGTTTTTAGCACTACCGATTTCGCTTGATTTACACTACCACTACCTTGTTTACCACTCCACTACTCTTTGACCTGACTACACACTCCTTTTCTATAAATTACTTACTCATCACTCTTTCCCTTATACATCTCTTAAAGCTGCTTCTATAGGATGTTTATTAGGGAAGCGATGG
>JACEEZ010019789.1:45000-50000 GCA_016584305.1 Chionoecetes opilio | reverse complement strand
TCCCTCACCCATCACCCATCACTCCCCACCCATTCACTCACCCATCCCCCCACACCCATTACCCATCACCCCACCCATTCACTCACCTATTACCCATCACCCTACATCAAGGTTTCCTCAATTCTCGCAACCCACTTTTTTTTCTTCACATTCTCGCTAATAGGCTGCTAAAAAAAAAAATAAGTGATCGGATCAACCTATAAGTGGGCTTAAAGCCTTCCCCTGGTCAACCTGATTCCAAAACTGTGACATATGATGGGATTCCGCCACAGGGGGCGGCACCTAGAGGGTACAGACGGACAGACAGACACACACACACACACACACACACACACACACACACACACACACACACACACACACACACACACACACTTTCGCTTATATTATTATAGATAGATAGGCCATATTTCGATACTACTTATTGGTCTTTCGTAATAACATCGTTGCATTGCATTTCATGGCGTTGTGGTAATCATGTCGCCAAGCATCGAATTTGTTGATAAACCTTGGTTCGAGTCCGTCCGGGGAAATGGACCAAACCGCCTTGTTTTTAGCCCTCCTCCCCCATCCGATAGCGAGCTGGGTGATCAGTGAGTATAGACGCTCTTATAGTGGGTCGGGATGCAGAAAGAGACGTGCATTCTTGTCACTCTATCGCTCTGTGCAACACTTATCAATCTCTCTGTCACTTGTTTTTAAAGGGAAGGGGGGGAGAGGGAGAGGGTAAGGTAATGGAGAGAGAGAGAGAGAGAGAGAGAGAGAGAGAGAGAGAGAGAGAGGGGAGAGAGAGAGAGAGAGATCAAAAAACTTAACAACTTCAAACTCATCCAAGTAAATGGAAAACCTATTTTTCATTTTCATTTCACATTATTTTACGTTTTTTAAATAGCAAAACTTAAAAAAATATGAAATAAAAAAAGGGGGGGGGGGCGAGACATGTTTTGTGTTTAATTACGTGCATCTGTTATTTGATATATATTTTTTCTTCATGTATGAAAGTATGTAAAAAGTTTGAAATTTAAGTTAGGTAGAGATCTAAGAAGGTAAGAAAAAATTAGGTAGGAAAGTTTTTGAAAAGACATTTTGAAAAAGCAGAAGATTTATAAGGAAAAAGAAAAAGGATTTGAAGGAAAAGGAAAGTAGGGATGGATATGTAATGCCCCGCAACGCAAGGGAAAAACGTGCATGTAAAGATCAATGGACGGACCTGGCCTGACGCTGGTGTTTAAAAGGAAGGGGGGATCCGTGGGAAAACCCGCGGGTGAGTGCGGGGAAAACGAAAGAGGGGTTTGGGGAAAGCGAGGGGATGTGCGTTGGGGGAAAGCGAATGAAATGGGTGGGGGGAAAAGGAAATGAGTGCGTGGGGAAAAGGGGAGTGAGGGGCGGGGGAAAAACGAAGAAGTGGGTGGGGAAAGCGAGTGATGCGTGGGAAAAAAAACGAATGAGGGGGGGGAAAGCGAGTGAGTGCGTGGGGGGAAAACGAATGAGTTTGGGGGGGAACGCGAGTGAGTGCGTGGGGGGAAAACGAGTGAGTGCGTGGGAAAAAACGAAGAGTGGGTGGGGAAAACGAAGGGGGGTGCGTGGGGAAAGCGAAGATGGGTGGGGAAAACGAGTGAGTGGGGGGGAAAGGGAGTGACGCTTGGGGGAAAAAGCGAAAGAGTGGGTGGGGACTGCGAGTGAGTGCGTGGGGGAAAAGGGGGTGAGTGCGTGGGAAAAACGAAGAGTGGGTGGGGAAAAACGAGTTTAGTGCGTGGGGAAAGCGAGTGAGTGCTTTGGGGAAAAACAAAAAGGGGTGGGTGGGGAAAGCGAGTGAGTGCGTGGGGAAACGAGTGAGGCGTTTGGGAAAAAAAAGGGAAAGAGTGGGTGGGGAAAACGAGGAATTCGTGGGGGAAAGGGGAAGTGAGTGCGGGGGAAAGCGAAGAGTGGGTGGGGGGGAAAACGCCCGAAATGCGTGGGAAAAGGAGAGTGAGTGGGTGGGGGGGAAACGAGTGAGTGCCGGGGGAAAAGCGAAATGAGGGGGGGGGGAAAGCGAGGGGTGCGTTGGGGAAAAACGATGAGTGGGTGGGGAAAGGAAAGGGGGTGCGTGGGGAAAAAAAAGGGGTGGGGTGGGTGGGGAAAAATAAGGAGGGGCTGGGAAAAACAAGTGAGTGGGTTTTGGGGGAAAACGAGTGATGCGTTTGGGGAAAACGAGGAGTGGGTGGGGGGAAAACGCGTGAGTGCGTTTGGGGAAAAAACGAGTTTAATGAGTGGGGGAAAGCGGGAAGAGTTTGGGGGGGGGGAAAGCGAGTGAGTGCGGGGGGAAAGGAGTGAGTGGTGGGGGAAAACGAATGGGGTGGGTGGGGGAAAAACGAGTGATGCGTGGGGAAAAAAACGATGAGGGGCGGGGAAAAAACGAATGAAATGGGTGGGGGGAAAACGAAATGAGTGCGTGGGGAAAAACGGTGAGTGCGTGGGGAAAGCGAATGAGTGGGTGGGGAAAAGGGGGAGTGGAAATGCTTGGGGGTTTAAAACGATGTTTAAATGGGGGGGAAAAACGAAGAAATGGGTGGGGGGAAAACGATGGAGTGCGTGGGAAAAAACGGAAAAGAGTGGGGGGGGAAAGCGAGTGGTGCGTGGGGAAAAGGGGAGTGAGTGCGTGGGGAAAGCGAATGAGTGGGTGGGGGAAAACGAGTGACTGGGAAACCCAGTATGCCCTTTAAACCCAATGGATTTTTTGGGGGAAAAGCGAGTGGGGCCCCTGGGGAAAAACGAATGAGTGGGGGGGGAAAGCGGAAAGGGGTGCTGGGGAAAGCGAATGAGTGGGTGGGGAAAAAGGGGGGGAAAACGAGGAGTGCGTGGGGAAAAACGAATGAGTGGGTGGGGAAAACGAGTGAGGCGTGGGGGAAAGCGAGTGAGTGCGTGGGAAAAAACGAATGAAAGGGGGGGGGGAAAGCGAGTGAGTGCGTGGGGAAAACGGGGTGGGGTGGGAAAAAAGCGAATTTGGGGGGGGGAAAGCGATTTAGTGCGGGGGAAAGGAAATGGGGTGCGGGGAAAAACGAATGAGTGGGTGGGGAAAGCGAGTGAGTGCGGGGGGAAAAACGAGTGAAATGCGTGGGGAAAAACGAATGATGGGGGGGAAAGCGATGAGTGCGTGGGAAAGCGAGATGAGTGGTGGGGAAAGCGAGTGAGTGGGTGGGGAAAAAGGGGATGAGGGGTGGGGAAAAGCGATGAAATGGGTGGGGAAAAACGAGTTTCCCTTGGGGGGGAAGGGGGAAAAACGAGTGATGGTGGGAAAAACGAGGGGAAATGGGGGTGGGGAAAAACGAGTGAGTCGGTGGGGAAAAACGAGGGGAGTGGGGGGGAAAAACGAGTGAATGGGGGGGAAAAAACGAGGGAGTTGGGGGGGGAAAAACGAAATGAGTGGGGGGGGGAAAAACGAGTGAATGCGTGGGGAAAAAACAGAATGAGTGGGTGGGGAAAAAAGAGTGAGTGCGTTGGGGGAAAAACGGTGAGTGCGTGGGGAAAAACGAATGAGTGGGTGGGAAAACGAGTGAGTGCGTGGGGGGGAAAACGAGTGAATTTTGCGGGGGGGGAAAAAACAAAAGAAGGGGGGGGGAAAGCGAGTGAGTGCGTGGGGGAAAAAAACGAGGTGAGTTCGTGGGAAAAAAACGAATGAGTGGGGGGGGGAAAAAGGGGGGAAAACGGGAGTGCGTGGGGAAAACGAATGAGGGGGGTGGGGAAAAACGAGTGAGTGGTGGGAAAAAAACGGTGAGTGGGGGGGAAAAAGGGGAGGGGAGTGCGGGGGAAAGCGAAAGTGGGTGGGGGGAAAACGATTTAGTTTGGGGGGAAAAACGGGAGTGGGTGGGGGAAAACGAAGGGGGAGTGCGTGGGGGAAAAACGAATTAGGGGTGGGGAAAGCGAGTGGGCGTGGGGAAAAACGAGTGATGGGTGGGGAAAACGGAGGGGAGGGGGGAAAAAAAGGGAAGTGAGTGGGGGGGAGGGGAAAACCAAGTGATGGGGTGGGAAAAAGCGAGTGAAATGGTTTTTGGGGGGAAACGAAATGAGTGCGTGGGAAAAAACGAGTGAGGGGTTGGGGGAAAACAAGTGGGTGTGGTGGGAAAACCCAGTTTAGTGGTGGGGGGAAAACGAATGATTGGGGGGGGAAAAGCGGTTTAGTGGGTTTGGGAAAAACGAATGATGGGGGGGGGGAAAACCCAGTGAGTTTCGTGGGGGGAAACGAAAAAGAGTGGGTGGGGAAAAACGGGGAGTGGGTTTGGGAAAAGCGAATGAGTGGGTGGGGAAAGCGAGTGAGTGCGTGGGAAAAGCGAGTGAGTGGGTGGGGAAAGCGAGTGAGTGGGTGGGGAAAGCGAGTGAGTGGGTGGGGAAAAACGAGTGATTGGGGTATTTCCCCCCCAAAAGAATTGAGGGTGGGGAAAAAACGAATGAGTGGGGGGGGGAAAAAACGAGTGAGTGCGTGGGAAAGCGAGTGGGGTGGGTGGGGGAAAGCGGGGTGAGGGGGGTGGGGGAAAAGGGGTGGGGTGGGGTGGGGAAAAAACGAAAATGAGTGGGTTTTTAAAACGAATGAGTGGGTGGGGAAAAGCGGTGAGTGCGTGGGGAAAAAAAAACGAAAGGGGAAGGGGGGGGAAAAACGAGGGTGGGGTGGGGAAAAACGAATGAGTGCGGTTGGAAAAGCGGTTTAAGTGGGTGGGGAAAAACGAATGGTGGGGGGAAAAGCGTGTGAGTGGGGGGGAAAAACGAGTGAGGGCGGGGGGAAAAGCGGAGTGACTGGGTGGGGAAAGCGAAGGGGGGGGTGGGGGAAAAAGGAAGTGAGGGGCGTGGAAAAAACAAGTGAGTTTTCGGGGGAAAAAACGAGTAGTGGGTGGGGGGAAAACGAATGATGTGGGTGGGAAAAAGCGAGTGATTTGGGGGGGGAAAGCGAGTGACGTGGGTGGGGGGAAACGAAGTGGCCCTGGGAAAAGCGAAAAAAGTGGGTGGGGGAAAGCGAGTGAGTGGTGGGG
>JACEEZ010019789.1:27500-35000 GCA_016584305.1 Chionoecetes opilio | reverse complement strand
GTCCTTCCCTCCTTCCCTCCCTCCTTCCTCTCACCCTCCTTCCCTCCTTCCTCTCACCCTCCTTCTCTCCTTCCTCTTACCCTCCTCCTCTCCTCCGGTTGGGTCGATGATGGAACAATCTCATGCTATTTTAAACGCCACATGGTTTCACTTCTGGTGGTGGTGGTGGTTGTGATGGTGGTGGTGGTGGTGGTGGTGGTTGTGGTGGTGGTGGTGGTGGTGGTGGTGGTTGGGTTTGAAAGTAGTTCATATTTATAAATTTTCTATTTTGTCTATATATATATGCATACGTTTGTATTTATTTATGAGTAATTGTTTCTATATCTTTTCTTTTTTTGAAGTATTTGTTTCTGTATTTTTTCTTTTTTGGGTTTCTTCGTCTTTTGATCATTGTGACTCACTCTTTCTTAGGTTTTTTTTGTATTATTATTATTGTTGTTGTTGTTGGCCTTATTCCTCCTCCTCCTCCTCCTCCTCCTCCTCCTCCTCCTCCTCCTCCTCCTTCCTCCTCCTCCTCCTCCTCCCTCCCTTCCTCCTCCTCCTCCTCCTCCTCCTCCTCCTTCCTCCTCCTCCTCCTCCTCCTCCTCCTCCTCCTCCTCCTCCTCCTCCTCCTCCTCTCTCCTCCTCCTTCCTCCTCCTCCTCCTCCTCCTCCTCCTCCTCCTCCTCCTCCTCCTCCTCCTCCTCCTCCTCCTCACTTCCTCACCTCGGACATTATTTACTCTGCCTCTGTCCACACCTCACTGACAACAGACTCCACCGTGTCATTTATGAGTGTCCTCTTCCTCTTCTCTCGCCTCACACCTCCTCTTGTTTGCTGTCCACTGCTTCTCTTCTCCTCCCTTCTGTTTCCCTCTCCGTTTGTGGTTATGTCAAATATTGGATTTTCTCTGTGTCTGGCTGTCTGTTTGTGACTGGCTGTCTGGCTGTGCTGGCTGCTGGCTGGCTGGCTTTCTTGTCTGCTTTCTCTACACGCTAACAATTTGTTTTCTCTCTTTTTTACCGGTTATCGCGTCGAGATGTTACGTTCTGTTGTCAGCGTTTCGGCGCCGTGTATATACTTACATTTCCTGCTTGCTTTTAGCCGCCCTACAATCAATATGTCTTTTTTACTTCCACAGTTGTTCCTCCTGATTAGTTATCCGACCTGACATACCTCACACCTACACACCTCACCATTTATATATATCATAGATTTTTTTATGTATCATAGGTAAAGATCTGGGCGTGAATGAGTTAATGTCAGTTATGTAAGGGGAAGGTCAAGTGTTTCGTAATAGGGACGCAAGGTTTATCTAGAGACTCACAATTACGTAATGTTTCACCATCACAAAAAAATAAAAGCTTTGTTGAATATCACTTTTAAAGGTTAACATGATTTATACATTACGTTTTATGTTTATTTACATATATTTTTTTATAGTTTTTGTATATCGTGTTTTAAGTCTTACATTTTTTTCATTTGTAATTAAGAATATAAGAAAATAAGGAAGCTACAAGAGGCCGGGAGACCTACACGTGGTAGTTCCTGTTACTTAACACTACCTACATCCACCTTTCATCCCTATTCATGGAAATGATCCAGCCTCCTTTTAAAGCTCCCTAATGACTACGCACTAACTACCTGACGACTGAGTCCATTCCAACGAGAACGATAGATTGATGGTAGGCACTTATAGAGGAAGGGATGTGTGTAGACAGTATATGTACATTTCATGAACAAAAATATGATAGTTTCAAAACGGGGCATTACAAGCTTGGCTCGAATCCTGTACATACACAAATAGTAAACACATTGTGAATTGTGAATGTCATTGTGAATTGGCTGAAATAGGGACTTCTAATCATTGTAACTGAAAACTGACTCCAGATTTGTCTTCAGCATGTCTGAAAACTGCTAGGAACAAATTTTCAAGCAAATCTATTTTTCAAAATTTTTGACAAATTTTGCAAGGGGTATAATTAGCTGAAATAGGGACGTTTAATCATTGTAACTGAAAACTGACTCCAGATTCGTGTTCAGCATGCCCGAAAACTGCTAGGAACAAATTTTCAAGCAAATCTATTTTCAAATTTTTTGGCAAATCTTGCAAGGGGCTGAAATAGGGACTTTTAATCATTGTAACTGAAAACTGACTCCAGATTCGTTTTTAGCATGCCCGATAACTGCTAGGAACAAATTTTCAAGCAAATTTATTTTTCAAAACTTTTGGCAAATTTTGTAAGGGGTATGCCTTGATTTTTTTTTGGAAAATTACATTTTTCACAATAACTAAAAAACTATGTCAGATACGTGCAACATGTATAGAGAAATAAATGTGAAGTAGATCAAGGGCTATCATTTGGCGTAAAGCAAAACAATATTGATGGTAAATAACCGAGAAAATAGCATATTCGTACATTTATACAAAATATAATTTTTTTCGACAACCATACCATGAGGTGTTTTGACAATCCGATTACTGCATTTTGCAATAATCTTGAGTCTTGGAAGGAAACTCTCTCTCTCTCTCTCTCTCTCTCTCTCTCTCTCTCTCTCTCTCTCTCTCCTCTCTCTCTCTTCTCTCTCTCTCTCTCTCTCTCTCTCTCTCTTCTCTCTCTCTCTCTCTCTCTCTCTCTCTCTCTCTCCTCTCACTCTCTCTCTACTCTCATCTCTCTCTCTCTCTCTCCTTCTCATGCTCTCGTCATCGTCTGCTTCTCTCCTCTCTTCCTCGTCACCTTTATGAACAAATTTTTCTCCCGTTCGATGACGTCAGGAGTTGAGTTCGATATGACTACTGTGGTTTGCATTATTTACAGGGAGGACAGCTGGGATGAAACTGAGAGATATACAGGTTTTATTGGAGGAGGAAGAGGAGGAGGAGGAGGAGGAGGCAGGAGGAGGAGGAGGAGGAGGGAAGGAGAAGGAGAAGGAGAGGAGGAGGAGGAGGAGGAGGATGGGTCGATGGTTCCGGCACACCCAGTAGGAATTGGGGAGGAGGAGGAGGAAGAAGAGGAAGAGAAGAAGACCGGTTAAGGGGTGGGTATTGGAGGAAGAGGAGGAGGGGGAGGAGGAGGAGGGGCGTTTAGAAGGGGTAAGGATAAGATGAGGGAGGAGGAGGAGGAAAGAAGGACAAGACAGAGGAGGAGGAGGAGGAGGAGGAGTGGAGAGGAGGGGGAGGAGAAGGTGGAGAGGAGGAGGACACGGTGGAGGAGGAGGAGGAAAGAAGGACAAGATGGAGCAGGGAAGGAAGGATGGATGGAGTGCGGTCAATAGCTAGTGTCGTGCGGTGGTGATTGAGGTCACACCGCAGACATACCACAAACAAACCGGTGCTGCCCAGGTGACGACCACACACCCTCCCCCCTCTCCCTCCCTACCTCTCCCTAGCTCCTTTTACCCCCCCCCTACCTCTCTCTACCACCTTTTTCCCCTCTCTACCCCTACCCCCTGTCACCACAAGGCACTCGCTAGCATCCCTGTCATATCCCTTCTGTGCCACTCCCTGTCCACTCTGTCACCTCTCGCTTTACTCTGTCAACGATCTGTCAATACATCGTCACTCCCAGTTACTAAGTGTTACTCTAGACCACGATATTATTTTTCCTCCCTATGATATTTTGATTTGTTCTTCCAGTTACCCCGTCAGTACACTCTTAGAAAAGAAGGGTAGGAAAAGGGTAGAAAAAGGGTGTTTGTAGTGATGAAATACTGCTACCCTTTTTCTACCCTTACAAATATACCCTTTTGTAACCCTAAATATACCCTTTTCAAACCCCAAATATACCCTTTCTCATCCCTCTCGTCTAAAAAGGGTAGATAAAGGGTAGATGAAGGGTATACTCAGCAGCATCTACCCTTCAGCCTGGACATAGGGTTTAAAAAGGGTAGTGATGGTGTGATGTAACAATTCTACCCTTAATATACCCCCCATTTCTGAGTGTGTACTTGTCTTATGCCCGTCCTTCTCCGCCCCTGTGTCTCTGCCTCTTGGACTGTAAAAAACAAAAACAATGTCGCAACAATCTGAACAGAAATAGCCTCACTTTCGTCTTTGCAGCTAAACCTACTTCCTACTTCCTTGCTTCCTACTAATAATTTGGAAGCCGCGGGACAATGCCAACAAAACAAAAATAAAATAGGAAATACTTGCGAACACTTTTTTTCCTCCTACGTAACGAAGGCGTCGCTCAAAACTTATACAACGCCAACTTTACCAACTCTGAAAAGGCTTGTGAGAGTATTAAAAAAAACACCTTTACGACTACGAGAATATTATGAGACTATAATATTTCTCTTCTCTCTCTAGTAATCATCGCAATATAGTAGAGTATTTAGGCACCGTATAGGGCAGCGGTCGGCAACTTGCGGCTCTTTCAAGAGACCTGTGCGGCTCCTGCAACCTACTCAATAAGTGAGGGTCAAGTCAATAGGGAGTTTTTAGTTCATAGGGAGTTTTTAGTTAATAGGGAGTTTTTAGTCAATAGGGAGTTTTTAGTCAATAGGGAGTTTTTAGTCAATAGGGAGTTTTTAGTTCATAGGGAGTTTTTAGTCAATAGGGAGTTTTTAGTAAATAGGGAATTTTTAGTAAATAGGGAGTTTTTAGTAAATAAGGAGTTTTTAGTCAATAGTGAGTTTTTAGTTCATAGGGAGTTTTTAGTTAATAGGGAGTTTTTAGTTCATAGGGAGTTTTTAGTTAATAGGGAGTTTTTAGTTCATAGGGAGTTTTTAGTTAATAGGGAGTTTTTAGTTAATAGGGAGTTTTTAGTCAATAGGGAGTTTTTAGTCAATAGGGAGTTTTTAGTCAATAGGGAGTTTTTAGTCAATAGGGAGTTTTTAGTCAATAGGGAGTTTTTAGTAATAGGAGTTTTTAGTCAATAGGGAGTTTTTAGTCAATAGGGAGTTTTTAGTCAATAGGGAGTTTTTAGTCAATAGGGAGTTTTTAGTCAATAGGGAGTTTTTAGTCAATAGGGAGTTTTTAGTCAATAGGGAGTTTTTAGTTAATAGGGAGTTTTTAGTTCATAGGGAGTTTTTAGTATATAGGAAGTTTTTAGTAAATAAGGATTTTTTAGTCAATAGGGAGTTTTTAGTCAATAGGGAGTTTTTAGTAAATAAGGAGTTTTTAGTTAATAAGGAGTTTTTAGTCAATAGGGAGTATTTAGTAAATAAGGAGTTTTTAGTCAATAGGGAGTTTTTAGTCGATAGGGAGTTTTTAGTAAATAGGGAGTTTTTAGTAAATAAGGAGTTTTTAGTCAATAGGGAGTTTTTAGTCGATAGGGAGTTTTTAGTTCATAGGGAGTTTTTAGTTAATAGGGAGTTTTTAGCAAATAGGGAGTTTTTAGTCAATATGGAGTTTTTAGTCAATAGGAAGTTTTTAGTCAATAGGGATTTTTAAAGTCAATAGGGAGTTTTAAAGTCATTAGGGAGTTTTAAAAGGAGGCTAGATAATTTCATGGATGGGGATGAAAGGTGGATGTAGGTAGTGTTAAGTAACAGGAACTACCACGTGTAGGTCTCCCGGCCTCTTGTAGCTTCCTTATTTTCTTATGTTCTTATGTTCTTAATAATATCCAAATTATCGTTAAAAATAAGAGATAAAATACTGACATAGATAGCCGCAGTATAATAGTGTATGTGACCTAGGTCCTGGGTCTCTAGAAAAATATTGAGATGAATTCTTGTACTTATTAACTTGTACTTGTTCGCAATTTCCATTCATAATGTACACTGCGGCTCCATCAGCACTGCTTTTCTGCCAAGTCTGAAGAAACTGGCTCTTCTCGAATTCTGGGTTGCCGACCTCTTGTATAGGGGGAAATCTGAGCAGCCCTTGTCGTGTTTTCTCACCACCTCACCTCACCATGATAGATAACTCACATGAATTACTGTGACCGTATATATAGCAGGTGGTGGTGGTGGTGGTGGTGGTGGTGGTGGCGGTGATGGTGGTGGTGGTGGTGGTGGTGGTGGTGGTGGTGGTGGTGGTGGTGCAGGTGGTGGTGGTGGGTGGTGGGGGTGGTGGTGTGGGTGGTGGTGGTGGTGGTGGTGGTGGTGGTGGTGGGGGCCTCGCATCACCTCAGTCACTCATACGTAGGGACTGGGTGACGTCCTTGGATCTCTTGCCTCTGAGGATGAAAGGCGAAGAGGGAGGGTCGATATCTTCCACATGCAAACCCTGCCCTCTCCTTCCCTCCGTCCTCGCCTCTCTCCCGGCCCCGTAAACCTAGGGATTTTTATATCATCACTATTATCATCATTAGCATTATCATTATTATTATTATTATTATCATTATTATTATCATTATTACAATACATTCGTCGTGGTGAGCCGGAGTGAACTGTGTTATGCATATGATACTAGTTCTTATTACTAGGGATTTAACACCACAAGGATTTACAATTCCATAATACAGATAAATCAGGGTTAATTTCCCTTTAGGAGTCCTTTAAGCGGCAGGACTTTCCCCCGGTCGTCCTGCAGCCTCGGGAGATGCGGCAACGCGTCCGTACCCTCGGCAGCAGACGTCAGGGACACACACACACACACACACACACACACACACACACACACACACACACACACACACACACACACACACACACACACACACACACACACACACACACACTAACACACACTAACACACACACACATACACACACACACACGCGTTTTGGGTACTCCGTGGTGTAGAGGAAGCACGCTCGGCTCACAACCGAGAAGTCCCGGGTTCGATCCCCAGACGGAGCGGAAACAGATGGGTTGTTTCCTTAAAACCCGAGCCCCTCTCCACCCAGCAGTGAATGGGTACCGGGTGTTAGCCGGGGTTTGTGACCTGCTCTCCGGGGTGGTGGCTTCGGCCAACACTAAGCACTAAGGATGAATGATAAAAATGTTGATATGGAGACGGGGCCATACGAGCATTGCTCTGGCCCTGTAAAATACGACTAGATGAATACACACACACACAGTGTCTCCATTTTAAGGTTGTCTTGCTAAACACACGCCATACTTTTGCTCAATACCTTCGTTCCTTGTCCCGTGTTTCGCAACCTCATCGTAGGACTCTAGCGTACACGTATTAGACGACTACTTCGTTACTTTTTTTCAATTTGTTCTTTATCTAGGTTCTATACATTGAAGAAACACGTATTAGACGAGTACTTGGTCGTATATTTGTTTTAATTTGTTCTTTAACTACGTTCTATACCTTGAAGAAACTTATCCTGCGTAACATTGTCTCACTTACCCCTTCGCGCCCAGATCTTTCCTTTGCTATAAAAAAATCGTATGTTGTCAGCCATAAAATTTCGAAAAGTAACTGAATATACCAAATTAGTTTGTGGACAAGGGTACTAAACAGGTCATATCTATAAAATATTGCTAATATTCACTAAAAATAGTCTAATGGTACCCAAATTACAATGGAAATTACGTTCTGGGTCTCAAGGGTTAAACAATATTGTCTTGGTCAAGGACGGAAACTTAGTCGATTCCTCACTTTCTTCTTTTCTTCTGGCT
>JACEEZ010019789.1:15000-17500 GCA_016584305.1 Chionoecetes opilio | reverse complement strand
CAGTATCATACCCGAACACAGACCTTGGCGTGTGGCGTCGCATCTTCTCGCGCCTCGTGTTGCGGCACGACATCCAAATCTGCACAGGCAAAAAAAATAGTTGACGTCATTTTTTATCTCATTATCATGCAATGTAATGACCTCGACTTTTTATTTGTCTTGATTCTGAGGCTACATTTTAGTGTCCACGCAAGGGAATACGTCTATGGGAATAACTATCTACCTACTATCTATCTATCTATCTGTATCTTTATCGAATATTTATTTATCTATCTATATCTTTATCTAATATTTATCTATCTATATATATATCTTTATCTACTATCTATCTATCTACATCTACTATCTACATCTATCTACTATCTATCTATCTACATCTACTCTCCATCTTTATCTATTATCTATCTATCTACATCTACTATCTATCTAATACATCTATCTAAGTCTTATTGAGGAAAGTATTGAACCCCCTATCCTCCTCCTCCTCCTCCTCCTCCTCCTCCTCCTCCTCCTCCTCCTCCTCCTCCTCCTCCTCCTCCTCCTCCTCCTCCTCTCCTCCTCCTCCTCCTCCTCCTCCTCCTCCTCCTCCTCCTCCTCCTCCTCCTCCTCCTCCTCCTCACCACCACCACCTCCCTCTCTCGATCGCCTGACATATATAACACAGTATGTACAGGGGTGTGGCATTTCCCTTGCCCCATATATTCTTTACGTGCAGGTGTGCTAAACAGGGGGTAACTGTCCCCCCTACCTCCCCTACCTTCCCGGCTTACCCTGCCTTCCCTGCCTACCCTTCCTTCCCTGCCTTTCCCCCATCAACATAATGTTTTTTTTTTTTAACACTCCTCTGCTTGTTCATCCTTCTCTCGTTTGTTAATTTTCATGCCATTCATTGTCATTTCTTTTCTCATCTTTCTCCAACTTTGCATTTCCCTTCCTCTTCCTCCTCTTACTCCTTCCACATTCTTAACTTCTTTAATATTACTATGCTTGTTCATCCTTCTCATGCGTTAATTATCATGCCATTAATTGTCCTTTCCTTTCCCATCTTTCTCCATCTTAATCTTTACTTGTGTGTGTGTGTGTGGGGGGGGGGGGTTCTTGTAAACAGTGACGGGTATTGAGTGGCTCGCTGTACCTACAATACTAGAGTGAACAAGGAACAGAAGTGACGTGACTCTTACAGATATACACTCGATCGAAGCAGCTGAAATTGTACGCATCATAGGAACTTTTTATTTTGCATGTATGTACGTGTGTGTGTGTGTGTGTGTGTGTGTGTGTGTGTGTGTGTGTGTGTGTGTGTGTGTGTGTGTGTGTGTGTGTGTGTGTGTATTGCAGAGGACAAAAATATAGATGCTTTTTTATACTCAAAAGTCGAGTGTATACGTAGCACAATCTTATCACATATTAAAGTGATGGGATAGGGAAGGGCGTATATAAGGGATAGTATAGGCCAGACGCAAGGAAAGTGCCAGGTATATAGCTAGGAAAAGGGTGTGAATTGACAGTGATAATAGCGACATGGGAGAGTAAGAGAGGGGTAGAAACGTATTGAAAGGGAGACTGTCATGGGGATCAGAAGGACCGTATAGTAGAAGGATTAGAGACATCAGGGACACATGGAAGGGGCAGGAAGATGGGGAGGAATGAAAGGGACGGGGGGGAGGGAATGACAGAAGCTTTTTTTTTTTATGTTTGAATTTTTTTTTTTATGTTGGAATTTTTTATTTTATTTTGGAGTTTGAGAATGGTGACGGTATGCTGACGGTATGGTGACGGGAGGTGCAGAAAGGTCTCAATGTGGTGTTAGATCCGTGAGTCCTGGATGCGGGGGAAGATAAATGAAGGGCGATCTCACATAGCTCCAGCGATCAAGTGGTGAGAGGGCACTGAGGGGTGAGGGGAGGTAAGCTTCCATTCACTTGCCTCCCCTCTCCCTCTCCCCTCTCCCTCTCCCCTCTCATCTCTCTCTCTCCCCTCTCCCCTCTCCCCTCTCCCCTCTCCCTCTGCCTTCTCCCTCTCCCAGGTCTCCCCTTTCCCGGGTTTCCCCTCTCCCTCTCCCTCTCCCCTCTCCCTCTCTCCTCTCCTTCTCCCCTCTCCTCTCTCCCTCTCCCTCTTCCTCTCCCCTCTCCCTCTCCCTCTCTCCTCTCCCTCTCCCCTCTCCCTCTCCCCTCTCCTCTCCCCCTCCCTCTCCCTCCTCCCTCTCCCCCTCCTCCCCTCTCCCCTCTCCCTCTCCCCTCTCACTCTGCTCCCTGTAAGCATAGAAACACGAGACTATACCATCAATTTTTTATGGCACAAGTAAAGTTTTTCTGGTACCTTGTCGCCTCCCTAAGTTTTGGGAATCAGTGACGTGGGCAAATTCTGTATCGGCTTAAAGGTTCATGTTGAAATATTGATGTTTGGATATTTATTGTGTCAGGTAAGCGTATTGAGTGACGCCAAAAATAGCTCTTGCCTTTGTTTTGTGTGTTTGTGAGTGAGTGTGTGTGTGTGTGTG
>JACEEZ010019789.1:0-2500 GCA_016584305.1 Chionoecetes opilio | reverse complement strand
TACTTAAACTGTATGCTTAACCCGTGGAGCTAGCTAGAGCATTATCGTGTGGGCCAAAGCTAACAATCGTGTGTCTTATATGTAAACAAACCACTCGAGTCCATCCTACATTAACTATTACATTATGTCCAATTACATACCTTTCTCTTTTATTTTTATACGTACATTTTTTTCTGAGTTTAGAAGAAGTGAATGGAAAGTAAAACGTGATTCCTGTACATCTTACGACTCCTATTTTTAGTATTTTTTTATAACCATGAAAAATCGACGAAGGTGAAACGCATACCCAAGTGATTCCTTTGATATGAAGATTCAGGTTTGCATTGATATACATTTTTCTTCAGAGGTTTAAAAGCGAAGCGAATAAAAAGTAAAACATGATTCCTGTACTTATGCTCAATTTTTGTTTTTTTATAACCACTTATTTGTTTTATTTGTTAGTTATAGGTTTATATCTAGGTATATGCACATTTTTTTTTGGGTTGGGTTTAGAAGAGAAGCGAATGGAAAGTAAAAAGTGTCCCGTTATTCCTGCTCTTCTTACGCCCCTAATTTTTTTTTCATTTTTTTCTTTACAACCATGAATAAGAGACGAAGGCAAAACATATTCAAGTGATTCATTTTATGCGAAGCTCCCGGTAACTTATCTCCCTTAACTTCCTATTCTTTATAACCGTGACAGTGATTTATGACCTCAGTGCTCCCTTTCCTTCCCCGTATGGAAAGTTAGGAGGTTCTTGCGACTTTGTAACTCCCTCAAGGTCGTCGCGCGGGGCCCTGATTGGTGTGTGAGGGAGGATCCTTCGTCTTGTCTTGAGGCTCGAGGGAGGAAGAGGGAGGAGGAGGAGGAGGAAGAGGAGGAGGAGGAGGAGGAGGAGGAGGAGGGAGGAGGGAGGAGGAGGGAGGAAGAGGGAGGAAGAGGGAGGAAGAGGGAGGAGGAGGAGGAGGAGAAGGAGGAGGAGGGAGGAAGGAGGAGGGAGGAAAGGGAAAGGGGAAGGGAAAGGGGAGACATGAGACGATTAATGGGAAGTGGAAGGTTTGTGTTTACTATGTCAGGGTTCGGTTTCTAAATTGTGTGTGTGTGCGGCTTGCGTGTGTGTGTGTTTTGGGGGTGTGTGGGTGTGTGGGGTGTGTGTGGGGTGTTTTGGGGTGTGTTGTGTGTGTGTGTGGTGTGTGGTGTGTGGTGTTTTGTGTGTGTATTTATTTCCAGCTGTCATTATTGTGGGCTAATCCTCTTTTTGGGAGTAAGTTGACATTTCTCGAGGCGGACGCAAGCGGGTACTTTGTTAGTGAGACGCGAGTGACAGCGTGTAGTGTGTAATCAATTATCATTATCATTATCAATAAAACTACTACTACTACTACTACTACTACTACTACTACTACTACTACTACTACTACTACTACTACTACTACTACTACTACTACTACTACTACTACTGCTGCTGCTACTACTACTACTACTACTACTACTACTGCTACTACTACTGCTACTACTACTACTACTACTACTACTACTGCTACTACTACTACTACTACTACTACTACTACTACTACTACTACTACTACTACTGCTGCTACTACTACTACAGAATGAATTATTAAAGTAGTGGGTTCAGAATAATTAGTAAGAGAAGCAAAAAATGTGTTTAATTGTAGTTGGTTGTACGAATGACATTGAAAGTTTTGAAATGATAATGAGGATGATACTAATTTCTACGATAATGACAACAACAATAAAACAACAATAACAACAACAACAATAGCAAGAACAAAACTACTTACTACTATCAAATTACTATTCCTACTATTACTCTATTACTATTTCTATTATTAAAACTACTATTACATTCTATTTTCCATCACGAAGTACAATATCACATTTAGACAAGTTTCTACTCAGCCCTCTCATAACCCTTTCTCATTTCGCTCCCCTTTCTTCTCTCTCTCATTTCGTTCCCCTCTCCTCCCTCACTCATTCGGTCTTTGTCATGTCGCTTTCCTCTTTTTCTTTTTTCTTCTCTCTTTGTCCTTTCTTTCCTTCCTCTTTCTCTAAGCTCTTAATACCTTGCCTCCCATCACACTCAAATCACTCAAAAAAAAAAATATTAATGCTCCAAGCAATGCCCTCTTCTAACCTTTTACCTCCTCTTTCCATTGATCCCCCTATCCCTCCCTCTGTCTCACACCCTTGCATAACTTACATCCTTTGCTTCACCTTTGCTTCACTTTTACTTCACCTGCCTTCCCTCCGTCAGTTTCTCCTTCAGTCACTACGTACTTAACTTAACTTAACTTACTTTACTAACATTTTACCTATCCACGCCTCTTTCCTTGGTCCCTCTGTCTCACACCCACGCACTCCTTTGCTTCACCTTTGCTCACCCGCCTCGCTCCGTCGTCCTCCTCGCCACTCTTAACTAGCCCGCTTTACTACCTTTTTTCCTAGCTTCTCCTTTCCTTTTCCTCGTCTTTCCCTCCCTTTGTCTCTACTCACTCT
>JACEEZ010019788.1:176425-185063 GCA_016584305.1 Chionoecetes opilio | reverse complement strand
GGCCACCACCAACATTTAGTGGAAAAAATATATAAATGAATAAAAATTAAAGATTTAAGGAAATATGTAAGTACTGGTTGGATCTGAATGACAACGCGTGAATATATTTCTAATTATAATATATTTAACTCTTTTACTGTCTCACTTGGTAATTATTATACATTCACAAGTTATCTTAATATTAAGTCTTCCTTCCCTCCTAGCGATACGCACGCGAAATGCTCAAGTCGTTATCCTAATATAGTTTACTATCTTTGGTAACTTCGGTTGCACTGTCACCACATTAACGATACGCACACGTAATGCTCAAGTCGTCATCCTAATATAGTTTACTATCTCTGGTAGCTTCAGTCGCACTGTTACCCCTTTAACGATACGCACATGTAATGCTCAAGTCGTTATCCTGATATAATGTATACGTAGTCTATCCTACTTCCAACGTTTCCCTCTCACTTATTTTTCTATTTCCTTCTTTCTCCTTGTCCTCACTCGGCTGGCTGTGATATGTTGTAGTTGCCCCCTCTGCTAATTTGTGAGCGCTTGGCCCCCTGGTCCGCCAACAGCATCCTACCTTGGGACCCTAAGTAATACACTTCATTAGTCCTGGTCAACAAAAAGAATCACCAGTAAGTCATGTCTACATCTCTAGTTAACAAACATTTCATAACATACCTTTACCAAGGGCGAGAATATCACCTCCCCACAGACGACTTAACTCAATGAACGTCGAGCTGCTTCTAAAATGATCCTAACCTAGAATCCCCGTTCTCACCTCGTTTTGCTACGTGTCTAATTACTACTGGCTTAAAATATAAGCCTAACCAGTGATTCAGGACTGAGGCGTGGAGGAAAATTCCTCGTTAGCTTATTGATACTTATGTGTTATTTCATCTCTTCCCCTATTAATGTAATTTCTCGCGTTACACTACATCAGAAGCT
Source organism: Chionoecetes opilio (assembly GCA_016584305.1). Lineage (NCBI taxonomy): Eukaryota > Metazoa > Arthropoda > Malacostraca > Decapoda > Majidae > Chionoecetes > Chionoecetes opilio. The sequence goes on along the minus strand of JACEEZ010019788.1, from coordinate 184,124 downwards.
TAAGGAGATTGAGATGATCCTCATTCTGTCTCATGAAGAGGAAAGAAAATGGGAAGAACTGCAAGCAATAGAGCACATTAAGGTAAACAGCAAATTCTTCTATGCCTAGTTTGCCTACGCCAAAAAGAAGCTCAAGAAAGCATCTTCAATAAGTCCACTTATGAAGGATGTGAGGACTGGAGACGTGAAAGAATGAGGAATAGAAGGGAAAGAAGGATAAATGGGGAAATGGAGGAGGAGAAAGAAAGAGACAGAGAGAACTGATGACGGAGAGGGAGAGGGAGAGAGGCGATGATGTTATGCTTACGCCACATCTTCCTTATCTGCTAGCAAGGGGAGGGCAGCAGCCACCTGCAAATTTGCTAACCACAGCTGAGGGTCCCTCCCGTCCCCCGACGAAAGAGAAGATGAGAGGAGGAGAGAGAGAGAGAGAGAGAGAGAGAGAGAGAGAGAGAGAGAGAGAGAGAGAGAGAGAGAGAGAGAGAGAGAGAGAGAGAGAGAGAGAGAGAGAGAGAGAGAGAGAGAGAGAGAGAGAGAGAGAGAGAGAGAGAGAGAGAGAGAGAGAGAGAGAGAGAGAGAGAGAGAGAGAGAGAGAGAGAGAGAGAGAGAGAGAGAGAGAGAGAGAGAGAGAGAGAGAGAGAGAGAAAGTGAGGGAGAGTGATAGAAGGTGAGGGAGAGTGAGAGAAAGTGAGGAGGCGAGGAAGAAGAATAACGCTGATCCAACACTCTTCACTTCTCGCCGTCACTTCACGCCCTCACTTCACACATTAGTCAGCACTGAAATAATCTTTGACCTGTAGGGTGGTGTGGGGGGACACCGTACTATTAGTGGAAAAATATTCATAAAAAATCCATTTTTTTACCTGAGAGAGGTGCACACTGTGCCCAAAACAACTTCACAATATGGCCCACCTATGGTACCCTCATGAATACTTAAACCAGATAATAAGGGTCATTTAAGGTTTTTTATAAATTTTTGGCACCTCGTCCGGTGTCCCCCCCACAGGGGGGACACCGGATAGGTATGGGGGGGGCACCGATTATTTTAAACCATATTACATCAAACTTTAAATTGTGTTTTTTTTCCCAAAATAAAACATATTTTGCTAAGCCTAGACACACCCATTATTATTAGGTATGAAATGAAAAAAAGCTTTAAAAATGGATTTTATTTTAAAAAAAAAGGGTTTCTGGTTTTTTATGCTCACTATTCAAAAGTGAAAATCATAAGGCATGCAGCGGGGGAAACCCTTCACCGGGTTAAAAACCGGGGGCCCTCTTGGTGATCCCCTTGGGGGTCACCGGGAAAAACCCTTGCATTTTTCTGGATCAACAGAACTTCATCTAGGATGGTAGGGAAGGAAAACGTTCCGGGGTTTTAGGGGACTTCACCCCGGAGGAAAAAAAGGTTTAATTTTCCCATCCCCATGATGGCCAACACTGAGCAACAAGCACACTAAGGGCCCACACCCCTTCCCTCCCCAGTTCAGCTAAAACCAAAAAAGTCCCCCCCCTGTGATTTTTTCGACAAAAGGGTTGATGCTGCAGTGGGGCCCTGTCGTCCACCTCATCCGATACTGGGGAGGAGTCGTCCAGTGAAGTGGCATCATCAACCCCCTCCCTCGTTGTGTCTTCCCCCGGGACAGGCACAGCTTTTCCGCTGTGGACCCTTTCTTCTTTCCCAAGGTTTTCTTTTTCAGCCGCGCCTTTTTTTTTGTTTTCCAGCTTCCCCCCTCTTCTCTGCCTTCAACCCAGGTCAGATATTGCCCCTCTTTCGGTTAAAATGCAGGCCCCCCCCCTTTTTTCTTCCCCTTTCCATAAGGACAGTTTGCCTTAGGGAACGGCCGACACACTCTGGGGTTAATCGGTTTTGAGAAGGGTGTCCTGGGGGGGCAGGTGCGTCGTGCTCGGGCCGGGGTTGGCGGGGGGGTGCATGTCGGGGGCCCGGGGTGGAGGCTCTGTCGTGCTGGGGCTGGGGGGGGGGCTTTGTCGTGTTTGGGGCCCGGGGTGGCGGGGGGGTGTCTGCTGGGCCCGGGGGGGGGCGGGCTCTGTCGTGCGGGGCCCCGGGGGGGCGGGCTTGTCGTGCGGTGCTCGGGGGTGGCAGGCTCTGCCCGTGGGGGGCCCGGGGGGGCAGGCCATCATCTACCCGGGGAGACACGCGGGAAGGGGGTATAGCTTTGAGGTATGGCCTTCAGCCAGTCGCTCCTTCCATCTGAACTTCCTCCACGAAGAAGTTGGGGGAACTTCCACTAAAATTCGGGTGGGGCCGGCGCTCGGTTACATGCGCTCCTACAAACACATCATCTGGGGGATGTTGCGTTTGGTGCCATATACCAGTCCCCGAAACCACTGAGATTTTTGGAGGGGGTAGTGGCTTTGGTCCCATGCCTCAGAAGCAACTCGGGGGGAAATTTGTGGACTGTTTTTTGGGGCCGTTAGGGTTATGAGGCGTGGGTTCGTTCTAGGGCACGCGGGGAAATGTTTTAAAGGGGGACCAAAGCACTCACACCCAAAAATGGGGGGGTTTTCTTTGTACGGAGGAAGGTAACTCACGATACCTGCATTATCGAAAACTAAACAGGCTAAATTTTTTCATGTGACTTCAGCATTGCCCATGATCAAAGAATCTTGTTCTCTACAGAAAACAAGATTCTCAGGGAGATGCGAAGTGCCCTCACAAAGAAATTCACCATTCATCCGCATAAAAGGATCAAAAATCCCTTTGGAACCAAAGATCGTGTTTCCCCTGAAAGCGGGATTCCATCGGGATCTGGGAATTTTAAAAACTGAGGGATGGACTGCCCCACAGCTTTTAATGCCCACAAACTATGTGTCACCGCGTTCACGAGTTACCTGCGTGGCTACTGGGGGTGGCCTCCTCGCCCCCCCAAACCCTTTACTGGCTTTTAAACAGTCGACAATGAACTCTTTTATCCAAAAAATTTTTTACCGGGTTTCCCGGCGTGAATGTGTACTTCTCCAAAACTAAGGAAGCCTTAAAGAAAGGGTTTCCACATTTACTTTGTTGAAAAGGCAACAATCCTGGGGAATGGACATGCCTTCCGGAGCCTTCAATACGGTTTTTAAAGACGGTTTATGAAAGGCATAGTACCAGTCCCTTGTCGCCCTTTTCTCTTTTCCCAGGGGAGGGAGGGGTGCTCTTTCTCCCACAAGCTAGGCTACGGGAACCAAAAAATGGGGGCCGAGAAAAAATTGGCTCTGGAGGAAACGGGAATTAAACCCGGGAGGGGGGAAAAAATTTATGGGGAAAAAGCCCTTGGTTCCTGCGTTTTTAATAGAAGGGCGTCAAAAAAAATTTTTAAAAAAAAAAGGAAAAAAATTTGTTAGGAAACCCCTTTTTAAAAAAAAGGCCCTTGCTGCAAAAAAGTTTAACAAAAAAAAATTAATAAATAGGGCTTGAAGGGGGATCCTTTTTAACAAAAGAAATATTAGGACAAAGGCCCCTTTGGGCAATAAAATAACAAAAAAATGTTTTTAAAGTCTTAAACTAAGGGACCCTTAAGCATCCCTGGGGTCTTTTTGCGCCCCTCCCAGGGGAGCCAAAGAAGACGGGGGATGGGCTAAAAAAAATTGGGGAATTGGGGAAAAATAAGAACTTCAGCAAGAGTTTGTTTTTTTTATTTTAAAATTAGCGGTTTTTTTTACCCGTGTGGGCCCCCTTAAAAAAGGGACCTATTATGGGACCCTTGGTCTTCCCCAAATATTTGGAGGATAGACGGTGATGGGGGGTGTTAGGTTTTTTTAAAATAATAATTAGAACATCATCATAATAAAAGGAGGGAAAATTAAAAAAAAAAAAAAAAAAAAAAAAAAAAAAAAATTTTTCAAGCAAAACCCCCCCAATTTTTAATTGGGGATTTATGATTTTCCAAAATTAATGGGGGGATCACCCAACGTTGCCCCAAATATGCAGTGTTAAATTTTTTTTTTAAACCCTAAAAATTAATTCTAGAATCATTCTAATAACATAAATCACTTATATAATAGTTAGTTCATGTGCTTATAGCATAATAACACTGATATAGCATCATAATTTAATACCAATCACCTTCAACTTTACACCAACAAAAAAACACTGTTCCATTTAATTTAAATGCACTAGTTCACCACCACCATTTAATATCATGCTAATATGCATAGTCAGTCACTTTTTCTTACGTTTTTCTAAGTATTTAAAAATATATAGATTTTCCAAAATCGTAGTGATGCGGGGGATCACCGAACGTCATGCCCCGAAAATATGCAGTGTTAAATGTGTTTTTTAACCATAAAAAATTAATTCTAGAATCATTCTAATAACATAAATCACTTATATAATAGTTAGTTCATGTGCTTATACAGTTTGCGTGGATAATCAGTGCGCGCCTCCGAAAAGTGAATGTTTACACGTATGACGCACCATGTTTATAACAAAATAATGTAGAATATCAACACTTACAATTGTAGTTAGTATTTCGTTGCGTAGCCCTTCCTCTTGATGACCCTTTGAAGGCGACGTGGTACACTGTCAGCAAGATTTTGAAGGAACTCAGGCTTAAATTGTGCCCAACACTTTCGGAGCTCCATTTCAAGCTTGGGGAGTGTAGAGGTGTCACGTGAGCGGAGTTTGCCTTTAATGATGGCCCAAAGATTTTCTATGGGTGATATATCGGGAGAATTACCTGGCCAGTCATCTATTCTCCCAATCTTGCAGTCATCAAGCCACTGTATCACATCTCGAGCTGTGTGGCAGGATGCTCCATCCTGTTGGAAAATCTGTGCCTGTGTCTTTTCAAAGCAGGCCTCCAGGTGGTCATTTAAAAGATCAAAATACACCACTTTGTTAACAGTTGTGTTCTTTGGGAAAATAATTAAGTTCCCAATACCATGAAAAGTAAAGCAACCCCACACCATTAAACTGGGAGGGTGTTTTGTGGTCTTTCTTGTGTAGCGAGGCTCGGGGGGGGTCTGAGCCGGGACGACGGTACACTTTTGCTGGTCCTCCTCCACTCACACAAAATGTGCTTTCGTCACTCCACAGCACAGCCCGCCACTTGTCGAGAGGCCAATCTCTGTATTTTCTTTGCAAAGTGAAGCCTTTTCTTCCTTTGGCGGTCATTTATCAGTGGCTTATTTCCGCGCCCGGTAACACCTGTAGCCAAGGTCACGTTTCAAAGTTTCCTGTACAGTACGAAGCGACACATTACCAAGAAGAGTATGATTTTCCTCCTTCAGTTCTCTGGCTGTAAGGCTAGGATTGGCATCAAGCTGTCGCCTTAACACGCTCCTGGTTCTGTTACACGCTTTTTTTTGTTTCCCAGGTTGTTTTTTGGGAGCGGGAGATTCACCTCTCCGCCAGCCTTAAATCGGCGGATCAAAATTTTGCACTGTTCTAAGCTTTAGTCTTTAAGCTTGCAAATTTCCTTATTATTGATCCCAGCCTTGTAAAGATCAATGATTGCTTGAATCGTTGTGCCATCCGTATGTTTTCCACCCATTATGTAATCCAGCAAAAACAGGCAAAAACACGGGATGTAGGGGAACGCTGCAGGCTATAAGTTCAAAATCATGCAAACTGTCAACCGCCTATGGAGGGAGGAGAGGGAGGGAAACCCTCCCTCCCACACACCGATGAGTGTGCAAGATGATGTACGCCGCTGTCCCGACATACGATTCATGCCTTCTACATTTTTTTATAGCTTGGGAAGCAACTTTAAATCTGCGCGGTAAATCTTGATGAACGGATTCTGGCGTAAAGATCTCCGCGCAACCCTGTAGCAAATAAACTGATATAGCATCAAAATTTATACCAATCACCTTCAATTTTATGCCACAAAAAACACTGTTCCATTTAATTTAAATGCACTAGTTCACCACCACCATTTAATATCATGCGAAAAACATAGTCAATCACTGTTTTGTTATGTTTTGTAGTTATTTCAAAAATTAGTTTTTCAAAATTTCACGACGTTATCCCCCGCATTCCCTTTCGTTGATCCCCCGGCCCCCAATTTTTTTGTAAATAATCCCACCGTCCTGTTCAAAGCAGCACTACTTTTCACTCAAAACATGTCAATAGGGTTTTACCTCGTATTGCAATTTTACCTCAAAAGAATCACGCCATCACGCCGACATGAGACCTATATAAGAAGGGCGAAAAGTAAAAAGGAACTACAAAAAAAATAAAATTTTCTTCCCTGGTAAACACGGGTGACCTGAGCTACCCTTTTTGCTCGCATGTATTCCTGAGGGTGGCGCTGCATTCGTGGTGGCTGGGGCGCGAAATTTAAATTAATTTTCGCGGAGCCTTGTACGGTGATCCCCCCCGTTCGGTGTGCCCCCCACCCCACCCTACTCTACAGTCCTGGTTACTCTGCTGCCACCACCCACATGTAGTGGCCCCCTTGGCAGTGTACTCTACCCCTGGTTACTTGCGCCACCCCCCACATGTAGGGGCCACCTTGGCAGTGTACTCTACAGTCCGGGTTTACTCGCTGCCACACCCACATGAGTGCCCACCGGGGCAGTGTACTTACAGTCCTGGTTACTCTGCTGCCACCACCCACATGTAGCCCACCTTGGAAAGTGTACTCCACAGTCCTGGTTACTCTGCTCCACCACCCACATGTATCCAAACCCCCAAAACCAAACCCACCCACACATACCACCCAAACACACCCCCCCACAAACCCCCAACGCACCCCCCCACATACCCCCAAAAACACCCCCCCCCACCATACCACCCAACCACCCCCACAATACCACCCACACACAACAACATCCCCCCCAACACACACACACAAACACACCCACCCACCATACCACCAAAAACAAAAAACCCCACACATACCACCCAAAAACCCACACATACCACCCAAACACACAACACCCCTACCCCCCAAAACCACACACACACACACACACCCACCCACACACAACCACCCAACACACCACACCCCCAATACTGGTTGCCAGAATTTCCTATGAAAATTTTACCGGGTCCCTTTTGTTATTTGAAGATATTATTGATTATGATTTTTTTTTGATTAAAACTTGAATTGAGAATTGAAAACTAGCTTTATACTTCACTATGTTTTATGATAAAAAATTCTCGCGGGGCGGAGAGTAATGAATGGGGATGAATTTAAAGGGGGAAGGGGGAGGAGTTTAGGTTTAAGGGGAAAGGGATGAGTTAAGGGGAAGTGCTGCCCCCAGCTCGGGGCGAAAGTTCCTGGGTTCCCCTGGGCGTTTTTGAATAATTTTAATATTAGATTTATTTTGGGTAGCGTGGATTGAACGGGAAATTATCCCGAGTGGCTGACTTTTTTTGGAAAGTGGGGGGAATTTTGTCCTAACGCAGAATATCACCTGGGGTTTTTTTTAATAAACACAAGAAAATTTTTTGAAAACATCATCCCATTTTTCATGCTGAAGTAGTATGTCTCTTGTTTGAGATCACAGACAAACATATAAGTGTTAAAACCAACATCGAAACCCTCCCTCCCAACACAGGAAAAACTCTAATCTGATATAAGTAAAAATTTTCCTCTTCATAGGAAGCGCTTCCCATGTGATGAAAGGGAAAACTCTGGTGAAAATACACCTCCCTCCCTGAACCTTATTGATAAAATTTTCCTTCACTTAGGTAACATACCGGAATCTTATAATTATACATGGGAAATTAAGGGGGGAATATAAA
>JACEEZ010019788.1:158925-161425 GCA_016584305.1 Chionoecetes opilio | reverse complement strand
AGCGAGGAGGAGGTCCCCCACGGCCCTTCCTCCTGCCCCCACACCCCTCCCTCCTTATACCTGTCTTTCCCACACAAACCTTTAACTATACACGTGACTGCAGGTGCCCTACGTCCTTCCCTTAGCCAGGTATAGTCCCTCCTAACCTCAGTCCTTCGTCAGTAGCAGTAGCATCAACACCAAGACGCCAAGTAATGATAATAATGTCAATGATAACGATAACATGGATTCTTAAAAGGACGTTCTTCTCCTGGCCTTTCCATTCTCCCTTCCCACGCCCCTTGCTCCTGCCCCGTTCCACCACGCCTCTGCACGCCTTTCTCCAGAGCCCTTCGTCCCGTGAAGGCCAGCGGTGTCCCTTAAGCTTGTCCTTGGTGCTCGGACGGGATGAGATCTCGGTGTAGTTGTCTGTTGGGAAGGGAAAAAGAATGATGAGAAAACCTAAGGAGGATAAACTAGGATAGACGAAGAATTGAGATTAAGCTGAAGGCATAAAGAGAGGAAGGCATTGAAGGGAGAATGTAGATTTAAAGGGAGAGAAAGGGAAGGAAGGAAGAAAGAGAGGAAGGCATTGAAGGGAGAGAAAGGGAAGGAAGGAAGAAAGAGAGGGAGGCATTGAAGGGAGACTGTAGATTTAAAGGGAGAGAAAGGGAAGGAAGGCATAAAGAGAGGAAGGCATTGAAGGGAGAAGGTAGATTTAAAGGGAGAGAAAGGGAAGGCTAGGAAGGAGAGCCAGTTATTCAGGTTAAAGTGGAGGTCCTTAGCCTGGTTCTTCTTCCCTTCAAGGCGGGCTGGGAGGAGAGAGAGAAAGAGTGTGTGTGTCTGTGTGTGTGTGTGTGTGTGTGTGTGTGTGTGTGTGTGTGTGTGTGTGAGTTTTATTGAGTTCCCTTGTAAATACTGTGGTCAATAAAGCCTCTATCTATCTATCTATCTGTGTGTGTGTGTGTGTGTGTGTTGTGTGTGTGTGAGTTTTTTGAGTTCCCTTGTAATACTGTGGTCAATAAAGCTCTATCTACTCTGTGTGTGTGTGTGTGTGTGTGTGTGTGTGTGTGTGTGTGTGTATGAGCGTGTGTGTGTGTGTGTGTGTGTGTGTGTGTGTGTGTTATACATACAGCAATATGTCAATGTAACAATTTTTAATTAAAGCTAATATCAATAACAACAACAAAAACAACAACAAAAAACTCACACAGCGGCTAAAAAATTATTGGAAAGTGTAACTACCAAGGTTGTGTTATTCCCACCCTCATATATATATATATATATATATATATATATATATATATATATATATATATATATAAAATGTATTGTCCTTCGCCGCGCAGATCGGAGCTGGTTACCAACGTCCTATGTGACCTCCTTCCCGCGCCGGTAACCAGCACGGGTCGGCGCCGGTAACCAGCGCGCCGGCAACCTGCTTTCTTTGTGTGCGCGGCCTAAAGGTGTTCATGCAGGGACGAACAAGGCTGTGTGGTGTACAAGAGAACAGACAAAACACAGGAAGGCTCATCTAAGGGCATACTTCTGCCGCCAATCAACATAACAAAACGTAAACAAAATAGTGATGTGCTGTACTCCACAAACGGGTCACATAAGGTCAGCCTTCACAGTCACGGCTTCGCACCAACCATGTCACACACACCACACACACACACACACACGTCACCACATCGGAAAGAAAGTCACAGGGAAACAAAGCATTGGAATAAAGTATAACGATAAAAGAATAATCCAACCAGGAGGAATCGAGTCTAGGCCGATGCTAGTAGAGTAGGGAAAAGAAGAAAGATAAGATACTAGGAGGAGGAGGAAGAAAGGAGCCAAATAGAGACAGTAATAAAAACCTTACAAATAGGAACAGAACAGGAGGAGGAGGGAATGAGACAGGAGGGAGGGAACAGTGCCAACATGGGAGGCACCAGGAAGGTCGTCACTCTTCTATACCAGGGAATATGATCACCGCCAAGAAGCAGTGGTAGTGGTAGTAGTAGTAGTAGTAGTAGTAGTGGTAGTGGTAGTAGTAGTGGTGGTAGTAGTAGTGTAGTAGTAGTAGTAGTAGTAGTTTATAGAGTTTATAGAGTTTATAGAGTTTATTGCCAAATAACAATTATATACACATAAATAAATATATACACATTTTATAGGCATTAGTCTGCTGAGCATGAGCTCCTTAGCAGACATAAAATCAGTTAACATAATCTAAATGCGAATACGATGACGGCAATAATTTACAAATAAAGATTAACATACAAAAATATAAACTCAGTGAAAACATGTTTTTTTATATAAAAAAATAAAAAGTACCTAAATTTCAGGAGCACAAATTTACTGTATTTTCATTTTCAATCTATAAGACCTTGACTTTGTAAATTATATAAATAATGTTTAAGTTTAAATTTAAATATATTGAGATTATTTGCTGTTTTGATATCATCTGGTAATGCGTTCCAACATTTCGGGCCAAAACAATATATAGAAAATTTGTAAAGTGTTGTTC
>JACEEZ010019788.1:138925-148925 GCA_016584305.1 Chionoecetes opilio | reverse complement strand
AATAAGATGTTGAATGTGTATAATAAATAAGATGTTGTAGTGATGAATGGTTGGGTGAATGGAGGAGGAGGAGGAGGAGGAGGAGGAAGAGTGAAGGGGAGATGAAGGAAGTAGAGAAAGAAGAGGAGAGGGAAACGGGGAAAGATAGCCATGGACGAGAGAAAAATAAGATTTCACTCACAAGATAAAGGAGGAAAACTGGTCATTGTTGTCAGATTGAAGAAAAAAAACTAGAGAGGTTAAGACATAAGAAAAGGAAAGATAAATAGAAGTAATAATCACGACAATAACAATCACTGATAGAAACAAGAAAGCTAAAGTGACAGTATACAATAATCTTCCTCATCATCATCATCATCAGCTCCATTCACCGCTCAGACACATATACACTCAAAAAATCATTCTGGTTTGATTCTTATTCGCTGGAGTCCTCGAAGCTGAAGCTGAAGTCTTCCTCTGAGGAGAAGACCTGCCTGCCGTCGGCCTTGACGCCAGTAGCGGTGGCGGGCACGGCGTTGGAATCGACGATGCGGTAGCCGTTGCTATCAGCCACGTACTTGACGTAGAACTCCTTGCCATTGGGGGATGTCCAGCTGAGAGAGGGAAAGGGTGTTAGTAAGGGCGTGATGGGGAGGTAGGAAAAGGTATGGTGGAAAGGGAGTAAGGGGAAGGGGGAGAGAGAGAGAGAGAGAGAGAGAGAGAGAGAGAGAGAGAGAGAGAGAGAGAGAGAGAGAGAGAGAGAGAGAGAGAGAGAGAGAGAGAGAGAGAGACAGAGACAGACAGAGAGACAGAGACAGACAGACTAACAGAAAGAAAGACAGATAAACAGACAGACAGAGACCAACACCACAACCAATACTACTACTACTACTACCACAACAACTAACACTCATTCACAGCACTACAACTCATAGCCAACACTCGTACACTTGGTCATCACACCACAACCACAACAACCAGTATACCTGTGTGGGCGGCGACTCACCTGTAGCTTCCTCTGAAGTTGTTGCCGTCGCCGATGTCCATGTCGAAGTGCAGGTCCTCCTCGGAGATGTCGAAGACGGAGTCAGGGCGCGCGAAGGCCACGGCGGCGAGGGCCAGGAGGATGATAGCCTGAGGGGGAGTGAAGGAGGGGTGTGATGAAGAGATTGGTAGAGAAGGAGGGAGGAAGAGAAGGGAAGGAGGTTGGTTGGAGGGAAGAAGAGAAGACACACACACACACACACACACACACACACACACACACACACACACACACACACATACACACACACGGTTACTCCGTAGTGTAGGGGTAGCACGCTCGGTTCACAACCGAGAAGTCCCGGGTTCAATCCCCGGGCGGAGCGGAAACAGTTGAGCTGTTTACTTAAAACCTGAGCCCCTGTCCACCCAGCAGTGAATGGGTACCGGGTGTTAGCCGGGGGTTTGTGACCTGCTCTCCGGGGTGCTGGCCTCGGCCAAAACTAAGCACTAAGGATGAATGATAAAAATGTTGATATGGAGACGGGGCCATACGAGCGTTGCTCTGGCCCTGTAAAATACAACTAGATGAATACACACACACATAAAAAAGATATGATAGATAGATACATATATAGCAAGTAAATGAATGCGTAGATATACATATAAACAAAATGAATGAAAAGTTTATAAATCGATCAAATTAACTTCAATAAACAAGTAAAATATGAAATTCGTCACTTTATCGACATCATCACCACCAAATTTCACCATCACCATTCTATTCATCATCATTACCGGTATACCCATCACCATCATCACCACTGGCACGCCCCATCACCATGATGGGGCGTGATGTTGGCATCGTGATACTAACGCGACCTTGCCTCACCCCTGCCTCGCCCCGCCCTGGACTCTTCTTCGCCGTGATCCCCGCCGCGCCGAGCACCTATCTTCACCCATCCTTCCCCCTAGCACCCATCTTCACTCTTCCTTCTCCCGGCGTGTTACCGCATCGCACGGCCGTCTTACCGCATCGCACGGCTGTCTTACCGCATCGCACGGCTGTCTTACCGTTCCCGACGAAGGAGGAAAAGTGTGAAATGTTACCGAGAGAGAGAGAGAGAGAGAGAGAGAGAGAGAGAGGAGAGAGAGAGAGAGAGAGAGAGAGAGAGAGAGAGAGAGAGAGAGAGAGAGAGAGAAGAGAGAGAGAGAAAAAGAGAGAGAGAGAGAGAGAGAGAGAGAGGAGAGAGAGAGAGAGAGAGAGAGAGAGAGAGAGAGAGAGAGAGAGAGAGAGGAGAGAGGAGAGAGAGAGAGAGAGGAGAGAGAGAGAGAGAGAGAGAGAGAGAGAGAGAGAGAGAGAGAGAGAGAGAGAAAATTCCTTACTTTTTTTTTTTTAGTGTTTATGGGTCTGTTCTTATTGCACTTAATTCGTTTTTTTTAGCTCTTGAAACTAGAATTATATAACGTAAAGGCAAATAACGATATCTACTTTTTTGAACGTTTTTTAGGTACCATCGAAATAGTTCTCGAATATTTTTAAAACTATCAATAACAACCCCTGTCATTCCTTCCTTTCTTCATGCCTTCCTTCCTTCCTCTGGTCAGCGCATTTGACGTGAATACAGAATAAAACGATATGATACAGATAAAGTACAGCCGCAAAGGAGGACAACTTTCACCGTGACGTGTTTAAGATAGATCACGGGGTTATTATCAGACTGAACTCGGATACTGGGAACTGTAAACTGGTTCTCAAGAGTTTGCTTCTCGGTCGGTGCACTGAGTTGCTTTACTGGATCATCATTACCAAATTAGTAGTAGTAGTAATAAAAGTATCTTTCGCTGGTCTGGTTATGACTTTCGTTCTAGGTTTTTTTTCGACTGAAGGATTTGTTTGCTTGCTTTCACGTCTGCCTTGTTTTTTTGTCACTGTGTAAACCATAGTCAGTAGGGGGGGGGGTCTTGTTTTGCTCTTTTTTCCCTTTTCATCGTTTTTTTGACGTCGAATACTGGTTGAAGACCTTTGATAATAGAGAAAAGCAAAAATCTCATATCTTTTGTTACTTTTTCTTATTTTTTGGGGGGAGGAGAAGGCCAAGTTTGTTTGTTATATTCGGGAGGCCAAATTTTCAGGTGGATGTTTGTGGTGGTTTTCATGTGGCTTTCAGGTGGTTTCAGGTTTCATGGTGGATGTGAAAGTCTAAGTTTATCACTGTTCGAGTTGGTAAAAAATCGCTTATGATGTGTTTCTTTTCCATTTTTTTGAATTTTGAGAAAGGCCAATTATTATTATTTTTTTTGTCTATGGTAGAGTTGGAAGTCTAAGCTATCACTGCTGGAGTTGGTGTAGTGATGGTGATGGTGATGGTGTTGAGGACTCACTGTGCACTTCATGGTGGGTGTTGGTGCTTGAGGATGGATAGAGCTAGTGCAGGAGGAGAACTCAGAAGCTTGTGTGACTACCTCCTGCTAGACATTCACCCTTTATACCCAACAATCGAGGTCGTGGATTCATTGCCTAGGCGTCATCGAGCTTACAAGACGAACAGTAGCAAGTAGCTGCACCGCTTATCCTACCCCCACCCAACCCGCCCATCCTCCTCCCGGCCAAACCCCCCCCATCCTCCCCCGTCCAACCCGCCCATTGTCTGTCGCCCTAGTTACCTCACCCACCCCTGATGTCGCTGCCACGCCCATCCCCTAACTCGGCGTACACACTCACACTTAGGCCCATTGCAGCATTAGTGTTGTGCAAGATCTTGTAATTCTCTAAGTGTGTTGAACTTTATCAATATTGTTTTTAAATCTATTAGAGAGAGAGAGAGGAGGCTGCCCTGTCGCTTTTGTTATTAGTTGTGTTGTGTTTTGAAATCTTGTAGTTGTTGCTAAATGTTTGCTGCGGGAGAAAGCATGTTTGTCTATGTCTGTTGTGTTCACTGTCTGTTCTTCCGTGTTCACTCTGTCTGTTCTTCTGTGTTCACTCTGTCTGTTCTTCTGTGTTCACTCTGTTCTTCTGTGTTCACTCTGTCTGTTATTCTGTGTTCACTCTGTTCTTCTGTGTTCACTCTGTCTGTTCTTCTGTGTTCACTCTGTCTGTTATTCTGTGTTCACTCTGTTCTTCTGTGTTCACTCTGTCTGTTATTCTGTGTTCACTCTGTTCTTCTGTGTTCACTCTGTCTGTTCTTCTGTGTTCACTCTGTCTGTTATTCTGTGTTCACTCTGTTCTTCTGTGTTCACTGTCTGTTCTTCTGTGTTCACTCTGTCTGTTATTCTGTGTTCACTCTGTTCTTCTGTGTTCACTCTGTTCTTGTGTGTTCACTCTGTCTGTTCTTCTGTGTTCACTGTCTGTTATTCTGTGTTCACTCTGTCTGTTCTTGTGTGTTCACTCTGTCTGTTCTTCTGTGTTCACTCTGTCTGTTATTCTGTGTTCACTCTGTCTGTTCTTCTGTGTTCACTCTGTCTGTTCTTCTGTGTTCACTCTGTCTGTTCTTCTGTGTTCACTCTGTCTGTTCTTCTGTGTTCACTCTGTCTGTTATTCTGTGTCCACTCTGTCTGTTCTTATGTGTTCACTCTGTCTGTTCTTCTGTGTTCACTCTGTCTGTTATTCTGTGTTCACTCTGTCGTGTTCTTCTGTGTTCACTCTGTTCTTGTGTGTTCACTCTGTCTGTTCTTCTGTGTTCACTGTCTGTTTTCTGTGTTCACTCTGTCTGTCTTGTGTTCACTCTGTCTGTTCTTCTGTGTTCACTCTGTCTGTTCTTCTGTGTTCACTCTGTCTGTTCTTCTGTGTTCACTCTGTCTGTTCTTCTGTGTTCACTCTGTCTGTTCTTCTGTGTTCACTCTGTCTGTTCTTCTGTGTTCACTCTGTCTGTTATTCTGTGTCCACTCTGTCTGTTCTTATGTGTTCACTGTCTGTTCTTCTGTGTTCACTCTGTTGTTTTCTGTGTTCACTCTGTTCTTCTGTGTTCACTCTGTTCTGTGTTCACTCTGTCTGTTCTTCTGTGTTCACTCTGCTGTTCTTCTGTGTTCACTGTCTGTTCTTCTGTGTTCACTCTGCCTGTTCTTCTGTGTTCACTCTGTTGTCTTCTGTGTTCACTCTGCCTGTTCTTCTGTGTTCACTCTGTCGTCTTCTGTGTTCACTGTCTGTTCTTCTGTGTTCACTCTGTTCTTCTGTGTTCACTGTCTGTTCTTCTGTGTTCACTCTGCCTGTTTTCTGTGTTCACTCTGTTCTTCTGTGTTCACTGTCTGTTCTTCTGTGTTCACTCTGCCTGTTCGTCTGTGTTCACTCTGTTCTTCTGTGTTCACTGTCTGTTCTTCTGTGTTCACTCTGCCTGTTCTTCTGTGTTCACTGTCTGTTTTGTCTGTTCGCGTAGATATAACAAGTGGAAGAACACCGAACACAGATTGTAGTACCTCATACGCACAAGCAATAAGCTGATAAAAGATTGATTCCTGAAAGAACTCATGAAATCTTAGTTTTTCGTGTTTGTGTGTCACCCATTTCGCTCTGTTTCTGTCTTGGTCTTGGATGTGGGAAGAAAGAAAAATAAAGTGTTTGAAGGAAGGGCACGTATGTAGTTAAGTAATAGGTTCAATAAGTAAGTAGTAGTAGTTATAAAAGTATTGAAGTGAAGTACAAATATGTTTTTTTTTTTTTTTTTTTTTTTTTTTTTTTTTTTTCTCTCTCTTTCTCTCTCTCTGTTTGTATTGTCTTGTAAGGAATGCCCTTTCTCTGTTCACTTCGGGATAACATAAGATGATGAACTTGTATTATTTGTCTCTAAGTACGAATATCTATATCAACTATGGAATGTCCTGGAGTGAATATTTAGCATAAAACGTACCTTCTCCTGTCCTTATAAAGTCCATCCATGGCATGAACCCCTTCTGTTTTGTCTATCATGTAAAACAAAAAAAGAAATAGGGAGAAATGAGTGCGGTAAAGACGTCTGATTCTAATGTTTTTCGTTATTTCTTGTTTATTTATTTTTTCTCCATCCATGTCCATTTTGTATTCGTAAATCTTCTATTATTTTTCATATATTTATTATATTTATTCATCTCTTATTATTATTCGTCGTTTTCTTTTTTCTGATCTGTAGGTCACAATGGCCGAGTTTTCCCGTTGCCTTATATTCAATACTCAGCTTACGAGGTGGAGTTAATATGGAGGAAAATAATATGCAGTTAAAACCTTGATCTGTATCTTGATTTAGGAGTCACCCGGTGGATGCTGTCAGTGAAGCCTTTGGTCCGGCGTTCTCACACTCGTTTATCACTCGTCTATAAAGAGATCTTGAGCCATAGGAAGATAAGAGACTAGAAAGCAAAACATGTTAAGGAATAAAGAAATGATGGGAGTACTTATTCATTCTTACAGCAACAAGACGAATAGGATTGCACGAGACGAGAGTGAGTGAGCAGTGTTGTGCAATGAGGTCAAGGGAGGCATGCGCGGGTATAATACATGTATAATATATGTACCGTAGATAACAGTGAAGTCGCCAGTTCTACGTTTCTTTGTTATGTACAGAGATGTGGTGGCGTTAATACTTACATTTGTACATCCATGATTTCAGGACAGTTAGAAGGGGCTATCTGGAGAGTCTGTGTCATTTTGTGTCTTCATCTGTGTCATATTAGGGCTATAAATGAACAAATGACTAAAATGATACCGAGTGGCGACCTCACTATACCTACTACAGTAAAGTCGCCAGCTAGTATTTTAACCCAACAGTTGAGTCGCCACTCTGGGGAATTCTGGGAAATTAGAGGTAAAGTAAAACAAGTCTCTATATATATTAGCTGCGGAAGATGCTTGGATATATAAAAATTCCTCTGCCAACGTGAAAATAAATTCTATTCAAGTTTGAAAGATCTGGCAAGTCTTGTGTCTTGTCGCCCGAAAAGCTACCGTTTACTGTCTGTCATCGCGCGAAGAAAAACGTGAGAAGTAAAATGCGCAACAGTTATACTTGCAGCTACAAAGCATAAAACAACGCTGAAACAGGGTAGATTATACAGTCATGATATAAACTGTGTAACATCTTCAGTGGCACATAAAAATCAGTAATGATGCTATAATTCGTAATATTTGGCGCCTGGCGACTTCACTGCAGGTGGCGACTTCACTGTTATCTACGGTACTGTTTACTGTCTGTCATCGCGCGAAGAAAAACGTGAGAAGCAAAATGCGCAACAGTTATATTTGCAGATACAAAGCATAAAACAACGCTGAAACAGGGTAGATTATACAGTCATGATATAAACTGTGTAACATCTTCAGTGGCACATAAAAATCAGTAGTGATGCTATAATTCGTAATATTTGGCGCCTGGCGACTTCACTGTTATCTACGGTAGCAAGTTCATAAGAGCTGTGGCAATAACGGTAGGAATAACGGTGGAAGATGGTCAGAGATGAAATAATGCAGGTAGAAAATAACACAAAGGAGACATGAATTATAAGATGTTAGTAATATGTAGAAGGACCGAAAACTAAGGAAAATGTATTAGTATCCCAGGTGAAATAACCAAGGGAAGGGTGGACAAGTCTGTTACCTAGGAGACGAAGTTGAAGAGGACCTATGAAGCGATACTAAGCGAGAAAGGTCACAAGAAGAAGAAGAGGTAATGAAAGAGTGAAGGTAGTTAATTAAGAGACGGGAATAAGGCAGGTGGTACTCACAACTGAAGAAAGAACAAGAAATTTATGAGACGAATACGTATATAATTTCATTTATCTAGATTGGAAAGGGGTATTTGAGTAGTAGGCTATGCATGTAATAATGCCAAGTATGTAGTGTAGATCTTGATAATAGCTTAAAACAACACCTTTAGAATTAGTATGGGTAATATGAAGTCAAAATAACAATAATATCCACAAGAACCATATAATTCTCATGTCATCATTTCATCTCTTTCATTTATCTACCCACACCGTCTTTACACATGCATTTCCTCACCCGTGTATATCACCAGTCATTACTAGCTATTACACTGCTCGTATAATCTATATTTACAAGGTGTCACACGGTTAATCTCTCTCTGTCTTCAACCACGGCTATTATTTCGCTTCCCGACTGTCATATCTCGCCGCGGTGCATTGTGGGTCAGTTTCGCGCGTAATGTTTGTTTACATTTGACTGTGTCGTGTCGGCGTGTGTGTTTGTGTGGTGCTCTGTGGATAACTGGGCTGCGTGTATTTATTACCCGGTGTAGGAGATATACTGAGGAAGATGACGGGTGTGTGGTGCTTGGCGGACGAGGAAAGGTCAGTGTTTTTATATGTGTGTGTTTACGTGGGGTTTTTTGGGGGCAAACCTCCCAGCGAGGTTAAGTTACGTAATCAATGTTCCAGGTTAGGTTACTAGGTTAGTGACGAGCAGGGGGTCTGGGGGGACAGCCCAAGGGGACAGGGGGGACAGGACAAGGGGATGGTTGTTAGTGGTGGGGGAAGGGGGTGGGTGTTAGTGGTGGGGGAAGGGGGTGGGGGGGAAGGGGATGGGTGTTAGTGGTGAGGGAAGTGGGTGGGTGTTGGTGGTGGGGGAATGGGATGGGTGTTGGTGGTGGGGGAAGGGGATAGGTGTTGGTGGTGGGGGAAGGGGATGGGTGTTCGGTGGTGGGGGAAGGGGATGGGAGTTAGTGGTGGGGGAAGGGGGTGGGTGTTAGTGGTGGGGGAAGTGGGTGGATGTTGGTGGTGGGGGAAGGGGATAGGTGTTGGTGGTGAGGGAAGGGGATGGGTGTTGGTGGTGGGGGAAGGGGATGGGTGTTGGTGGTGGGGGAAGGAGATGGGTGTTCGGTGGTGGGGGAAGGGGATGGGAGTTAGTGGTGGGGGAAGGGGATGGGAGTTAGTGGTGGGGGAAGGGGATGGGTGTTGGTGTTGGGGGTAGGGGATGGATGTTCGGTGGTGGGGGAAGTGGGTGGGTGTTGGTGGTGGGGGAAGGGGATGGGTGTTGGTGGTGGGGGAAGGGGATGGATGTTGGTGGTGGGGGAAGGGGATGAGTTTTGGTGGTGGGGGAAGGGGGTGGATGTTGGTGGTGGGGAAAGGGGGTGGATGTTGGTGGTGGGGGAAGGTGATGGATGTTGGAGAGGGGGGAAGGGGATGGGTGTTGGAAATGGGAATGTGGGTGGGAATAGGGATGGGTGTTGTGGGATGTGGGTGGGTGTTGGGGATGAAGTAGAGTGAATAATAGCAGATTCTTGAAGGACTCCAGCATCCCCCCCTCTCTCTCTCTCTCTCTCTCGGTGAATACCTACAATGACGTCATCAATAATATTCGCGGGCCTGTTGAAAGGATGAAACATTTTTTCCCGCGCTTTTTACAAAAGTCGTGTTTTTATGGAAATAAGGCGTGGAAATGAATTATTTTTTGTGGATTAGGTGTTTTGAATGAACATTCAACATATTTATGAATGAAAAAATGGGTCTAGACGATTACTTTAAGGTAATAATATCAAGGTGCTAGGTATACATACATACATAAATACATTCATACATACATTAGTGTAGTAATGATGTGAAAGTAAGCATGATAGCATAAAGTGAACGACTGTGTGTCATTCACCCATGGTCTTATCCACGCGAGTCGGACTCGCGATCGCCAGTTTCACCCTCCCGATGCGAGCTTGAAGCTCATTATTACCGATCTTTGGGCAATGCTGGGACACCACACACCACACACCTCCATCCCCTTGCTCAAGGGGGACAGTAACCGCCCAAATTTGTCAATGAAAAATCCCCGGGAGCAACGAGGATTCGAACTGGCTACCACAGAATGGCAGGCCAGCACGCTATCAACTTGACCATCGTGTGTGTGTGTGTGTGTGTGTGACAGTAAGTGTGGCATTGACCTACACACGGCCATCTAAGTTGACTGACCGCTTTACCTTTCAAGTCCAACCGCTCCCCCCTCCCCGCCCCACGCCTCGCCCTCACCCCCTCACCCTCGGCCTTTCTGTTCCCTTTATATCTTTTCTTTAATTTTCTTTCACTTTTCCTGTTACTAACCTCCTCCTCCTCCACCTCCTCCTCCTCC
>JACEEZ010019788.1:128925-133925 GCA_016584305.1 Chionoecetes opilio | reverse complement strand
CATCTTCATCAGCCACGTATTTGACGAAGTGGGTCTCGCCATCGGGGGACGTCCAGCTGATGGGGAGGAAGGGGAGGTGGTGGTGAGGTGGGGACGGTGGTGGTAGTGCGGGTGGTTGTTGTGGTAGTCGTGGTGGGGGGTTAAAGGGATGTGGTGGTGGTGGTGAGGTTGTGGTAGTGGTGGGGGTGGGGTGGTTGAGGTGGTGGTGGTAATGGCAGTGATGGAGGTGGTGAGGGTGGTTGTGGTTGTTGTGGTAGTGGTAGTAGTAGTGGGGGTGGTGGTGGTGAGATGTGGTAAGGTGCTGAAGTGATGGGGTGGTGGTGGGAGTGGAGGTTGAGGTGTTAGTGGTAGGGGTGGTTGAGGTGTTAGTGGTAGGGGTGGTTGAGGTGTTAGTGGTAGGGGTGGTTGAGGTGTTAGTGGTAGTGGAGGTTGAGGTGTTAGTGGTAGGGGTGGTTGAGTGTGGGGGGGTGGTGGTGGTGTTTAGTGGTAGGGTGGTTGAGGTGTGGGGGGTGGTAGTGGTGGAGAGAGAAGAGAAAGAGTGGAGAGGAGGAAATAGGGATGAAAAGAGAGGAAGAAGAGTTGGTTTAAAGTGTACGAAATAGGAGGAGGAGGAGGAGGAGAGGAAGAAGAGAAGCAAGAGAAGAATGGAAGAGAATAAGGAGACAAAGAGAAGAAAACAGAAGGGAGAGGAGGAGATGATAGGCTAAGTACAGAGTGTTGACAAGGAAAAGAAATCTCTCATATTGGAGATACAAAAAAACAACATTGAAATCACGTTTTAATGTTCCACTCTACCTCCACATCCTTTCCTTTCCTCTCCTCTCCTCTCCTCCCTCCTCCGAAAAGTGTAAAATTCCTATCTATTTAAAGGGGGGGAATGGAAGGAGGGCGTAAGGGGGTAGAGGGAGAGATGGAAGGGAGGGGGAAAAATGGGGTTAGTAGTAGTAGTAGTAGTAGTAGTAGAGGGAAGAGAGATAGGTAGACGATAGAAGAAGTCATTAAATTTAGTAGTTGGAGGTAGGAGAGGAGGTAGGGGAAGCAGGGGGAGGAGTAGGGCGTAAGGGGGTAGAGGGAGAGATGGAAGGGAGGGGGAAAAATGGGGTTAGTAGTAGCAGTAGTAGTAGTAGTAGTAGTAGTAGTAGAGGGAAGAGAGATAGGTAGACGATAGAAGAAGTCATTAAATTTAGTAGTTGGAGGTAGGAGAGGAGGTAGGGGAAGCAGGAGGAGGAGGAGGGGGAAGGGATAAAGGGGGGGGGGTGTCCTTACGTGTAGGAGCCGGTAACGGAGGTGTCGTCAGCGATGTCCAGGTCGTGATGGATGTCCTCGAGATCGATGTTCATGACCTGGTCTGGGCGAGCGAGGGCTACAGCGACCAGGGCGGCGAGGAGGGCGATCTGCAGGAGGGGTGAAGGGAAAGGGTAAATGAGGAGGTCGTGGGTGTGACAGAGAGGGAAGGGAAAGTGTGATGAAAGGGGAAGAAAGGGAGGAAGGAGAGGGTACAGAAAGGTCGTGGGTGTGACAGAGAGGGAAGGGAAAGTGTGATGAAAGGGAAGAAAGGGAGGAAGGAGAGGGTACAGAAAGGTCGTGGGTGTGACAGAGAGGAAGGGAAAGTGTGATGAAAGGGGAAGAAAGGGAGGAAGGAGAGGGTAAAAGAAAGGTCGGGGTGACAGAGAGGGAAGGGAAAGTGTGATGAAAAGGGAAGAAAGGGAGGAAGGAGAGGGTACAGAAAGGTCGTGGGTGTGACAGAGAGGGAAGGGAAAGTGTGATGAAAGGGGAAGAAAGGTCGTGGGTGTGAAAGAGAGGGAAGGGAAAGTGTGATGAAAGGAGGAGAAAGGGAGGGAGGAAAGGGTAAAGAATGAGAGGGAAGGGAAAGTGTGATGAAAGGGGCAGAAAGGGAGGGAGGATGCAGGGTGGGGGAGGAGAGGGTAAAGAGAAAGGTCGTATGGTGACATGGCCTATTTACCTCTTGGCCTTCCCTCCACTACGTACTAACCCCAAGTTCTTCCCCCTCCCTTCATCCCCCTTCCATCTTTCCCTCTACCCCTCCCCCCTCCTTTCATCCCCTACCCTCTACCCATTGATTACCTCCGCCAACGAAGTTGGAGGGGTTATGTTTTCACCCCGATCTGTCTGTCTGTCTGTCTGTTTGTTAGTGTACAGGATTTCTCGAA
The DNA here is from genome assembly GCA_016584305.1 of Chionoecetes opilio. Classification (NCBI taxonomy): domain Eukaryota; kingdom Metazoa; phylum Arthropoda; class Malacostraca; order Decapoda; family Majidae; genus Chionoecetes; species Chionoecetes opilio. The sequence goes on along the minus strand of JACEEZ010019788.1, from coordinate 131,754 downwards.
AAGTTACGAATAGATTTGGACCAAACTCGGTATACCAAGTCTATTTGGTATAAGGAAGAACTTATTTAATTGTGGATGAAATCTATAGACCACTGTTGCCATGGCAACCAATTGATGAAATATTCGGCCGGAGGTATGCACTCATATTGAGTGCACATATTTATATATACGTATATTTGATGAAATATTCGGGCGGAGGTATGCGCTCTACTGAGTGCCCTCCCCCCCCTAGTTCTCCCTGATTCTCTTCCCTTCCCTCTTCCTCTTCCCCTAATTACTAACCCCATCTCCTCCCCTTTCCTTCCCCCCTCCACTTATAACCCTATTTTTCACCCCTCCATTGACCCCCCACCACCATCACCCCTCCAAACACTACCAAAATATATATCGAAATTTTGTACCGTACCGAATTTTTAGAAATATACCAAACCGTAAAATCGAACCTTATTTTTAACCTTAAATTTACCGAACCGTACTGTCATTCCGAACTGCATCGTACCAGACTATGTGCCCTGGACTTGCGGGTGTGAGAGAGAAGAAAGGGAAAGTATGATGAAAGGGGGAGAAAGGGAGGGATGTGTGTGTGTGTATGTGTGTGTGGTGTGTGTGTGTGTGTGTGTGTGTGTGTGTGTGTGTATGTGTGTGTGTGTGTGTGTGTGTGTGTGTGTGTATTCATCTAGTTGTTGTATTTTACAGGGCCTGAGCAATGCTCGTGTGGCCCCGACTCCATATCAACATTTTTATCATTCATCCTTAGTGCTTTGTGTTGGCCGAAGCCAGCACCCCGGAGAGCAGGTCACAAACCCGGCTAACACCCGGTACCCATTCACTGCTGGGTGGACAGGGGATCGGGTGTTAAGGAAACAACCCAACTGCTTCCGCTCCCGGATCGAACCCGGGACTTCTCGGTTGTGAACCGAGCGTGCTTCCCCTACACCACAGAGTACCCTATGTGTATGTGTCTGTGTGTGTGTGTGTGTGTGTGAGAGAGAGACACAGAGAGAGAGAGAGAGTGTGTGTGTGTGTGTGTGTGGTGTGTGTTGTGTGTGTGTGTGTGTGTGTTAACTATACCTATTTTCTATCTTTCCCTTCTTCTAAAACACCCTTAAAAACACCCTTTCCCTTAAAAACTTACTGTAATCTTCATGATGGCGTAAGAAGAGGCGGAGCAGGAGTCGTAGGTGGTGGTGGTGGTGGTGGTTGCAGCTGCAGGAGTAAGGAACCGTGTCTCTCCCTCCTCTTATATAGGCAGTTCCTTCTTCCCCCTAAGCGTTTAACCTCGATTTTTAGGTCACCAGGACCCACGCAGCCACCTGGCGGAGAGGTCACGTGTTTAGGTCACCCACTGTCTACCTGTACCCACCCCACCCCATTACCTACCCATACATACCCATATCCATTGATTTACCCACTGTCTCTATACCCATTACCCATTATCCTATGCCTTATCTTACCTTCCTTACCTTATCTATCTTCCCCACCCATTACCTACCCATACATAACCATACCCATTGATTTACCCATTGTCTATAACCATGCCCCATTATCCTATGCCTTACCTTCCTTACCTTGTCTGTCTTCCCCCACCCATTACCTTACCCATACATACCCATACCATCCCTTACTCATGCGATTTACCCATACCATCTTTACCCATTCCCCATTATCCTATATTTTTTCTTATCTTTTCTAACCCATTTCAGACTTTATCCTGACCGCAATTCACGCGAGACCTCCCTTTTCCTTCCCTTTGTACTCATTTTCCCCTTCCTCCCATTAATTACCCTCACCTTGTCACCCCATGCTTACCTATCCTCACACCTGCCTAATTATCTTACCTATGTTCCTCTCCCTACCTTTTACCTTCCCAGAGGAGGAGGAGGAAGGAGGACGAGGAAAAAAACCATGTCTTTCGTTTTTTCATTTTATTTCCATTTTTCTGATTCTCTGTTCTGTGTCTCGCTTTCTTTCTTTTTCTCCTCTCCCTCTCCCTCTCTCTCTCTATATATATATATTTCTCTCTCTCTTTTTCTCTCTTGTCAAACTCCTTTTCAAGAGTTGTAATTGATTTTCCTCACGATTCCAAGAGAGAGAGAGAGAGGAGAGAGGGGAGAGAGAGAGGAGAGAGAGAGGGAGGGAGGAGAGAAGAGACGAGATGAGAGAGGAGAGGAAGAGAGAGGAATAGAGAGAGAGAGAGAGAAATAGAAGGGGAGAGAAATAGAGAGAGAGATGAAAGAGAAGAGGAGGAAAAGAGAGGAGAGAGAGAGGAGAGAAAGAGAGAGAGAGGAGGAGAGAGAGGAGAGAGAGAGAGGAGGAAAAAGGGACTTCGTATTTGCATTCTATGTCTCTAACTGTAGAAACTTAGTGGTAGAAACAGTCACACAGGCAGCTCGTTTGGGTCAGTGGGGTTTGTTGCTGTCTTTTCTTCTTTGTATTTCCTCCTCCTCCGACCTACTTGTAAAATCCTTCGTGAGCGATTGATCTTTTACTCATAGTCCCTTCTTCCCACTCCCCTTTCTCCTCATTTCCCCCCTCCCCCCTACCCCCCCTTCCCTCCCCTTAAGCGTCGCCGTAGCCAAAATATGTAGTATATGAGCAAGGTCATGAGAGAGAGAGAGAGAGAAAAAAGAGAGAGAGAGAGAGTTGAGATAATGGTAGACTCAAAATCGGATTTTTAATGGATAGATATATGGTAGACTCTCTCGCTCTGCTCTCGCTCGTTTCGCCCCTTCGCTTCGCCCTCTCCTCTCGCTCGCTCTCGCTCTCGCTCGCTCTCGCCGCTCTCGCTCTCGCTCGCTCTCGCTCTCGCTCGCCCCTCGCTCTCGCTCT
>JACEEZ010019788.1:121425-123925 GCA_016584305.1 Chionoecetes opilio | reverse complement strand
ATCCTTCACCTGTACCTACTGCCTCTCCCCCCCCCCCCCCCCCCCCCGTCAGCGTCAAGCACCATTCTGTGGTCCGGCGTTCGATCCCAGGCCCCGCTCATTCCCGGGATTTTTCCACTGAGAAATTCGGGCGGTTACTGTCTCCCTTGAGCAAGTGGATGGGGGGTTTAGGTCCCTGCATTACCCAAAGATCGGTAATAATGAGCTCTAAGTTCGCACCGGGAGGGAGACTGGCGATCGCGAGTCTGACTCGCGTGGACAAGACCATAGGTGAATAACACTCATTAGCCCCCCTCCACCCTTCTCTCCTCTCTCTCTCTCTCTCTCTCTCTCTCTCTCTTCCTCTCTCTCTCTCTCTCTCCCGTCAGGGTGGCAAGGTTGGTAGAGACGTGAGTTCGCAATGTGCAGCGTCCCTGTGCATTCGGTCAGCGGTTCGAGTCCGCCTAGTTCATGCTGACGTGGCGGCGCTTTGTATAGTCAATAACCTTGTAGTTGGTACTTGCAAAGTGTCTAGATAGGATGAAAATCTTACTTATCTTCTCTCTCTCTCTCTCCTTCTCTCTCTCTCTCTTCTCTCCTCTCTCTCTCTCTCTCTCTCTCTCTCTCCTCTCCTCTCTCTCTCTTCTCTTCTCTCTCTCTCTCTCTCTCTCTCTCTCTCTCTTTCTCTCTTCTTTCTCTCTCTCTTCTCTCTCTCTCTCTCTCTCTCTCTCTCTCTCTCTCTCTCCTCTCTCTCTCTCTCTAACCCTTGCGCCTCGTCAGGAGAAGTTTCGCCACCACAGGAGTGCCACGCCTTCTACCCAAGGACCCGACCTGACCCATGTGTGTGTGTGTGTGTGTGTGTGTGTGTGTGTGTGTGTGTGTGTGTGTGTGTCGTAACTCATGGAACCAGCATGTACGGGTGGGTGATGGAGGGGTAGGGGGGGGGTTGATGTAGAGGACAAGAATAAGGGTGGAGGACGAGGAGGAGTCGCCATACTGGTTACGTCATCACTTTCACCTTCTCCTTACCCTTTTTCTCCTTATTATCATCATTCCTCCTCTTCCTCCTCCTCCTCCTCCTCCTCCTCCTCTTCCTCCTCCTCCTCCTCCTCCTCCTCCTCCTCCTCCTTCTTTTATTCCTTATTCATATTATTTTCATCATTATCAATTTCACTGTTATTATGTCTTCTACACCTTTTGTTATGTATGTTTAGTGTGCGCCATTCTGTTGTTTTAGATTATCATTATTATTATTATTAGTAGTAGTAGTAGTAGTTGTAGTTATAGTAGTAGTAGTAGTGGTAGTAGTAGTAGTAGTAGTAGTAGTAGTAGTAGTAGTAGTAGTAGTAGTAGTAGTAGTAGTAGTTATAGTAGTAGTAGTAGTAGTAGTAGTAGCAGTTGTAGTAGTAGTAATAGTAGTAGTAGTAGTAGTAGTAGTAGTGGTAGTAGTAGTAGTAGTAGTAGTAGTAGTAGTAGTATCACGTTTATATTCTCAGACGAAAACCGGAGTGGACGTGGGGGGGAGGGGGGTGTTAAGAAATTTAGTGGACATAGGGGGGAGGTGGAGAGAGGGGGGAAGGGGGGGTGAGGGTGATGGGAAAGGGCCATATTTCAGGCTGTACTAACTGATGGGGCAGAGGTGGGGTCATGGTGGTGGTGGTGGAGGGAAAGGAGACGCTATTCATATGGACAAAAAAAAGTGCGTATAATTTGTGAGGTCAAAATTATGGTCTCATTTAGTTAGGGGTAGAAATTTTTATTATGTTGCAAATTGACTTATTTCTCTTTTGGGGTGAAAATCATATACAGAACAGTCCTAACTATGTACTACTTAGCGTTAATCATAAGTCTTACCTACAATAATGTGATAAGACTATAGGAAATATAACCAAGGATTAGGATTATGACTAATGTCTGAATAGAAATTTCCACGTACTTTCTTCCTGTATAATTTCTTATATGTGTTCATCATCTTTTACAATATAATCATACATACATTAGTTTATACATTTATACATCACATACAGTAGAGTTAATAAATAGGATAATTTTAAACACCTCTTATTTCAATCAAAAGATACAACCATTCATAAACTTTCACTCTTTCATATCCTCAGAACACTCTTATGTTAATCACCAAGGAACTCATAACACTCGTCCTGGTGATGTCTTCTTGGTGACTTCTGAAGGTGCTGGTGAAGGGCATGGTGCTGGTGTTAGGTGGTGCTTGAATAGTAGTGGTGATGATGGTGAGCAGTGCTGTCTGGCGTGCGTGCTCGGTGTTGGTAGTGTTATAGTGCTGGTGATGGAGTTAGTGGTGAAAAAATCCTTCTTGGTGCTTGTAATGTTGATAGTGTCTCCTCTCTCTCTCTCTCTCTCTCTCTCTCTCTCTCTCTCTCTCTCTCTCTCTCTCTCTCTCTCTCTCTCTCTCTCTCTCTCTCTCTCTCTCTCTCTCTCTCTCTCTCTCTCTCTCTCTCTCTCCCCCCCCTTATCCTATAGTCCAAATCTTTCCTTTTCTCCT
>JACEEZ010019788.1:108925-113925 GCA_016584305.1 Chionoecetes opilio | reverse complement strand
GATAGTGATAGTGGTGATAGTGATAGTGATGTTGGAACTGATGGGGATTAGAGTGGTGATGACAATGATGATGATGATGGTGTTGATAGTGATAGTGGTGATGTTGGAACTGATGGGGATTAGAGTGGTGATGACAATGATGATGATGATGATGGTGTTGATGATAGTGGTGATAGTGATAGTGGTGATGTTGGAACTGATGGGGATTAGAGTGGTGATGACAATGGTGTTGATGATAGTGGTGATAGTGATAGTGGTGATGCTGGAACCGATGGGGATTAGAGTGGTGATGACAATGATGGTGTTGATGATAGTGGTGATAGTGATAGTGGTGATGTTGGAACTGATGGGGATTAGAGTGATGATGAACAATGGTGATGATGATGATGATGGTGATGACTTACTTGTACTCGCCCGTGACTGATTTTCCCGCCACGCCCTCCTGCTCGTGCTCTGCGTTGTGACCCTCGAAGTCAAAGATGTCAGAGGGGCGTGAGGCGGCCAGGGAGACCAGGCCCAGGGCGACGACCACCTGCAGGAGAGAGATAGAGACATACAAAGGGCGTGAGAAGGGGTAAAGTTAACGGTACAGATGGGGAATGAAGGGGTTGAGAAGGGGAGGACAGGGGAATACGGCGTGAGAAGAAGGGAAAGAAAACACAAGCATAACAAGCTACCGTCAACAACACTATAGTCGCCACTGCACTAATGTCGCCAGGCGCCATATATTACGAATTTTAGCATCACTACAGATTGTATGTGCCACTGAAGACAGGTACATAACATAAACTACTGTACATGCCTCTTCAGTTACACATACAAATCTGTAGTGATGCTAGAAACTCTTAATATAATATGACACCTGGCGAGATTAGTGCAGTGGTGACTATAGTGTTATTGACGGTAATAACCAATATTCACGGGGGAGTAGCACGGGGGCACAGGGTGGGGACGGGGCCGAACTCACCAGTAGCTTCATGATGCAGTGTTAAGGAGGAAGGAGGTTGTGTGTGTGTGTCTCCCGCTGATAGAGACACATCCCTTTATACCCCCTCGTAAGACTGACCTTCGTGGCGGTGTCCGGGACGATTCGGGGGACATGGGAGGATTGGGGGGGTGGCATTAGAGGGGGAGGAAGGATGGGGGTTAGTTTAAGGGAAGGAAGGACCGTAGGAGTGATAGGATAAATACAAGATTGATTGATGATGTTTGAGGTGTTGAGAGAGAGAGAGAGAGAGAGGAGAGAGAGAAAAGAGAGAGAGAGAGAGAGAGAGAGAGAGAGAGGAGAGAGAGAGAAGAGAGAGAGAAGAGGGGAGAAGAGAGAGAAAGAGAGAAGATAGCGAGAGGGTGGAATAGATAAGATATAGGGCAGATAAGAAAATAGAGAGAGATACAGAGAAAACTAGGGGGGGCACTCAGTAGAGCGCATACCTCCGCCCGAATATTTCATCAATTGGTTGCCATGGCAACAGTTGTGATTCGATTAAAAAAACGAAAAAAAAAGTAAAATAAAAAATATATATATATAGTAAATATAAATATAATATATATATATATAATATATATATATATATATATATATATATATATATATATATATATATATATAATATATATATATATATATGAAACAACTCAGTATGAGCGCATACGTCCGCCCGAATATTTCATCAATTGGTTGCCATGGAAAACAGTTGTCTATAGATTTCAGCCAAAATTAAATCAGTTCTTCCTTATACCAAATAGACTTGGTATACGAGTTTGGTCCAAATCTATTGGTAACTTTTCGAGAAATCCTGTACACTAACAAACAGACCGACAGACAGACAAAAGATCGGGGTGAAAACATAACCCCTCCAACTTCGTTGGCGGAGGTAATCAAGAATGAGATGAACGTATGAAGAAGAAGGGAGGAAGGAGGAGGGAAGAAGAGGAAGAGGAGGAGGCTGGAGAAGGACAGTTGGGTGGAAAGAAGTGGTTGTGACAAGAAGAGGATCGACAGATAAGTGAAAGAAAAAGTGGTTCGTCGTCGGTCAGTCCCAAAGCAAATTTTTATATAAGTGTTAGGGTGTGGTCGAGGAGGAGGGGGAAGAAGGGAAGATGGAAGAAGATATTTTTGTCTCTCCATATCTCTCTCTCTCTCTCTCTCTCTCTCTCTCTCTCTCCTCCCCTCTCCTCTCTCTCTCTCTCTCTCTCTCTCTCTCTCTCTCTCTCCTCTCTCTCTCTCTCTCTCTCTCTCTCTCTCTCTCTCCTCTCTCTCTCTCTCTCCTCTCTCTCTCTCTCTCTCTCTCTCTCTCTTCATCCTCATTCTCATCCTTCTCATCCTCTTCCTTCTTCTCTCTCTCTCCTCTCTCACATTCCATCTCTCTCCTCTTCCTTCTTCTCTCTTTCCCTCCATCGCTCCTCCTCTCCTTCCCTCTCTCCCTCCCTCCAGTCCTATTATTTCCTCCTCCTCCTCCCTCCCTCTTTATCTTCCACTGTCTGTCTGTCCAACTCTTCCTTCGCTTTTTTTTTCTTTTTCTCTTTATCTCTTGCTTTGGTCTTAATTATACAAAGGAATACAAAGGAAGAACAGACAGCAACAGCCTTACAGGGCCAAACGAGGCTGTCTGTGTGACTTCTTTCTACCACTATAGTTTCTACGTGTTAGAGGTAAAAGAATAGCAAAGTTGAAGGCTCCTCCCCACCCACCTCTCCCTCTGACCGAGCCCGGCAGGAAAAAAGGGAGAAATTCACCATGCAGTATTGAATAACTGCCATGGAATTTGATAGGAAAGATTGAACGAGACATTCTCTAAGATAAAGCTAAGGCTAGAAAAAAAAAGCAACAAATTTACGTAGGGCCGAAGTAATCGAGTGTGGCAGTTGATGCTAAGTATATATCTAGTTTGTTCTTAAATTCCTCAACCGTGTTACTATTAACTACTTGTGCTGGAAGAGAGTTCCATATATTAACCACTCTATTATAGATAAGTGCTTCGCTTCATGTGACCAAAATCGTTTACCAATGATGTTGTATCCATTGCTACGAGTAGTGCTTGTCCGATCAATATCTAAATAGTCGTTTGTTTACATTATCGAAGCCATGAAACATTTTAAACAAATCTATTACGTCTTCTCGCAACCTTCGTTTTGAAAAACTGAACAAGGTAGTTAAGTGCAGGTACAAGGTAGTTAAGTGCAGGTACAAGGTAGTTAAGTGCAGGTTTTTGTCTATGTACCAAACCATTTTTCTTTTATTCTTCCATTTATTGTTTTTACTCTATCCATGTTTTTACTATTTTCTGCTCAAACACACACACACACACACACACACACACACACACACACACACACACACACACACACACACACACACACACACACACACACACACACACACACACGGAATTGGGAACTCCGTAGTGTAAGGGTTAGCACGCTCGGCTCACAACCGAGAAGTCCCGGGTTCGATCCCCGGCGGAGCGAAGACAGACGGGCGGTCTTCTTAAAACCCAAGCCCCTGTTCACCCAGCAGTGAATGGGTACCGGGTGTTAGCCGGGGGTTTGTGACCCGCCTCCCGGGGTGGTGGCTTCGGCCAACACTAACTACTAAGCAGGAATACTAAAATAAATGTTGATATGGAGACGGGGCCATACGAGCGTTGCTCAGGCCCTGTAAAATACAACTAGATGAATACAACTAGATGAATACACGTCGGCCTTGATAAAAGTACCATTAATTTAATCTCAGGTAATGAATCCATCTCATTACTCACCTCAGAAACCCCTTTTGTTCTCTACCTGTAATTTGTCTGCCACCACAACCACCATTGTTATTACTACCATTATTACCGCTACTACTACTACTACTACTACTACTACTACTACTACTACTACTACTACTACTACTACTACTACTACTACTACTATAACTACTATTACTACTACAACAACAACTACTACTACTACTGCTAGGGTCGGACCGGTTTAAGCTGGCAGCCTGGGTGGAGTCGCTTGAGGCCTCCAGCTGTTTACATATTAACGTTAAAATTGTATCAATATGTGTATATGTCTTTTGTGATGCCTTCTACAAATATCCCAAAAGTTAAGCTCAATAATTTTCAATATGTGGCAATAGCGCATTCCTGAGCTGCCCCACCCAGATGCCTGTTTAAAGCCGGTCCGACTACTACTACTACAACTACTTCTACTACTACTACTACTATTTTTTTTTTTTTTTTTATTACTACAAACTACTACTACTACTTTTTTTTTTTTTTTTTTTTTTTTTTTTTTTTTTTTTTTATATTACTACTACTACAGGCTTGCGCGGATGATCTTTACGCCAGAACCCGTTCATCGGATTTACCGCGCAGATTTAAAGTTGTTTCCCCAAACTATAAAAAAATGCAGAAGGCATGAATCGTATGTCTGACAGCGACGTACATCATCTTGCACACTCACCGGTGTGTGGGAGGGAGGGTTTCCCTCCCTCTCCTCCCTCCATAGGCGGTTTGACAGTTGCTTTGATTTTAAAACTTATAGCCTGCAGCGTTCACCTACACCCCGTGTTTTGCCTGTTTTTGCTGGATTACATAATATTTTTGGAAAAAACATACGGATGGCAAAACGATTCAAGCAATCATTGATCTTTACAAGGCTGGGATCAATAATAAGGAAATTTTCAAGTTTTTAAAAGGGCTAAAGATTAGAACAGTGCAAATTTTATCCGCCGATTTAAGGCTGGCGGAGAGGTGAATCTCCCGCTTCCAAAAAAACAAAACCCAGGAAACAAAAAAACGTGTAACAGAACCAGGAGCGTGTTAGGCGACAGCTTGATGCCAATCCTAGCCTTACAGCCAGGAAAACTGAAGGAGGAAAATCATACTCTTCTTGTGTAGTGTGTCGCTGCGTACTGTACAGGAAACTTTGAAACGTGACCTTGGCTACAGGTGTTACCGGGCGCGGAATAACAACTGATAAATGACCGCCAAGGAAGAAAAGGCTTCACTTTGCAA
>JACEEZ010019788.1:91425-98925 GCA_016584305.1 Chionoecetes opilio | reverse complement strand
GGAGTGGGAAAAGGGGGCAAGGGAGGTGGAAGGGAAGCAAGGGGGGTGGGGAAGAAGAAGCAAGGGAGGTGGGGAAAAGGAAGAAGGGGGGGGGGAAGAGGGAAGGAAAAGGGGGGTGGAAGAGGAAAGGGAAAGGAGGGAGGTGGAAGAGGAAAGGGAGGTGGAAGAGGAAGCAAGGGAGGTGGAAGAGGAAGGAAGGTATGGAGGTGGAAGAGAAGGAAGGAAAGGAAGGTGGAAGAGGAAAGGGAGGTGGAAGAGGAAGCAAGGGAGGTGGAAGAGGAAGCAAGGGAGGTGGAAGAGGAAGGAAGGTATGGAGGTGAAGAGGAAGGGAAGAAATGGAGGTGGAAGAGGAAGGAAGGAAAGGAAGGTGGAAGAGGAAAGGGAGGTGGAAGAGAATAGAAGGAAAGATGTGTGGAAGAGGATGGAAGGGATCTAAGGTGGAAAGAAGAAAGGGGAGGTGGAAGAGGAAGGAAGAGAGGGTGGAGGAAGGTGGAGGCTAGAGAGGTGGGAGGGGAGGAAAGAAACCTATAATATTTCCTTTCAGCAAAATTTCCCAAAACAAATGATAAGAATAAAATAATTGTGATAGTATTTGTGATTATAATGATTATGAAATAGGAAGATATGTGAAAGCTAATTTGACAGACAGACAGACAGACACGTCAAAAAATTATTCAACTTTTTATAATTTTCACTGCTCTCTCAAGGCTAGCAAGACTTAGTAATCTAGAACAATAGTTGAGATTATTCTTGGAGATCACCAAAATCAAGAGTAAAAAAAACTACCTGCAACAAAAATAAGAACAACCATGTGGGAGATAATTAAGTGTTGTGTAAGTGGATTAATCGCGTCAGAGTGAAAGTAAAAAAAATGTGGAACAAAAACAAAAAAAAATAAGATCTTACAGAACAGTTTATCACTTTTTGTTAAATAGAGATAAAATGAGGAGTAGGAGGAGGAATACAAAGGAATACACAGCAAGAACAGATACCAGGAGAACCTCTGCTCTATAACAAGGGTATCTGGTGAACTACATACTACTAACTAACAAACTACATGTAACATATCAGAAAACAGTAGGAAAAGGATACCATGCACCTAAAAAAGATAGGAACATGGAAATTTCGTAGTGAAGAATGAGAGGAATGTAGTATGCTAACTAAAACTACCGCTAACACTAATTACTCCGAGGGATGTTAATAATATTACTCTCGGGGCAATATCAAAACCCATTTACTTTGCAGTACGCGTCTATAGTCTGTTTTTAATTAAATGTAGTTTTTGTGCTGGCTTCGACAACATTAGCTGGTAATTTGTTCCATCGATTGACAACTCTGACATTGAAATAATTATTACCAAGATCTGTCATGAAACGCTGTCCATTCAGTTTTAAGTCGTTGTTTTTTGTTGTCACGTGAGGAGAAAACTCGAATAGGTTCTCTTGATTGATGATATCAAATCCTTTAAGGACCTTTAATGTGTGTATCAAGTCTCCACGGATTCTGCCATTCTTTAAGGAAAATATAATTCGTTTCCGCGAGTAAGGACAGACTTGGAGATCGTGAGTAAGAGAGGAAGGAAGGAAGGAAAAGGGTAGAACAAAAATGAAGGTCTGTTCTTAGCCCCTCCATGTCTCCCTCCCTTGCCTCATCCTTGCCCCGCCTTCCATCGCCTTGCCCCGCCCGGCACCCACCTTGCCCCTCCCTTGCCCCGCCTACATATTCCCGTTTTCTGGAAGAGTATGTCGCGTTTACTATTGAACACGTCAGGTTAGGTTACGTTTCCTGGTGAATTATTGGTAACTTTGTGTGGGAATCAGCCAAGCGTCTCCACTCGGACACCACATACTCACATAGAGTTGGGGAATATGCCTCCCGCCTTGCCCCCGCCTGGCCCCGTCCTCCATCATTACACTGCTCAAGGTTTAGGATCTCAACACCTGTAATAATTCTTCGCTTCCTTGCTTCCTTCTTCCTTTTTCCTTCCTTCTTCCTCTCTTCCTTTGGTCTTTATTATACTGGTCAAGGATTATGATCTTCCTAATTTTTATTTTTATCTTCCTTACTTCCTTCTTCTTTTTCTTCTTACGTTCTCATTCTCCTAGCTTCCTTTTTTTCCTCCTTGGTCCTTATTCTCTTCGTTTTGCCCTGTATTTTTTTCTTCCTCTCTCTCTCTTTTTATCTCTTCTCTCTCTTCTCTCTCCTCCGTCATCTCCTCTCTCTCTATATCTCTCTTCTCTCTCTCTCTCTTTTCTCTCTCTCTCCTCTCTCTCTCTCTCTCTCTCTCTCTCTCTCTCTCTCTCTCTCTCTCTCTCTCTCTCTCTCTCTCTCTCTCTCTCTCTCTCTCTTCCACTGTCTTTTTCCACCTTCTCTCCATCCCTCCAACAACCACCACCTACACCACACTCCCTCCTTTCCCCTCAGTTCTCCTTCACTTCTCCCTTTCCCTACCCTCATCTCCCTCATCTCCCTCTTTTTCTTCTATCTCAAACTCTCTTTCCTCTCTCTATCTCTCTCTTCCTCTCCTACTCCCTTTTCTCTTAATGCTGCTAATAGTACAGAATCCTCACTTTCCCCATGCCATCTCTCTCTCTCTCTCTCTCTCTCTCTCTACTCTCTCTCTCCTCTCTCCTACTCCTCTCTCTCTCTCTCTCTCTCTCTCTCTCTCTCTCTCTCTCTCTCTCTCTCTCTCTCTCTCTCTCTCTCTCTTTAAACTTGACACCACCACGTTGTTTTCTTTAACTAATCTGAATAATTATCTCATCTATAGTCGCCAGTGAGGGATGTCAAGCCTGCTCTCTCTCTTCTCTCTCTCTCTTCTCTCTCTCTCTCTCTCTCCTCTCTCCTCTCTCTCTCTCTCTCTCTCTCTCTCTCTCCTCTCTCTCTCTCTAAATTCCAAAGGGAGCAGACAGATTAATACCAAAATCAGTGAGGAGAAAAAAGAGAGTAAATAACAAATCCTTCGAAAAATCAAAGGCTGCATAAATAAACATCCTTTGTATTTCTTCCTCCTCCTCCTCCTCCTCCCCCTTAAACCCTCCTCCTCCTCCCCCTCCTCCTCTCCTCCCCTCCCCTCCTCCCCCCCCTTTTCCCCCCCCTTAGCTCAGCCCCGCCGGGAACAAGACGAGGCTGCGCCCCCGGACTTGTACTATTAATTTCAATAGTAAAGCGAACCCAAAGGATCCGCCCCACCCACCCCCCGCCCCACACACACCCACACACACACACAACACACACCCACACACACCACACACACAAACACACACACACACACAAACACAACACACACACACACACACACACACAACACACACACACACTCCTCCCCAACCCATTTTTTTTTTTCTCCCTGCCCCTTCACCTCCCTTCACCCCCCACTATCCCCCATCACCCCACTATCACCCCCATCAGAAGGTTTATTAATTAAGAGGAAGAGAGGGGAGAGAGAGGGGGGAAGAGAAGAAAAGGGGGAGAGAGAGAGAGAGAGAGAGAAAAGTGAGTGACAGAAAAACGAAAAATAAATAAAAAGAAGGGAAATTACAAAGAGAGAGAGAGAAAGAGAGATAAAAGGAGAGGAGAGATACAGAGAGATACAGAGAGAACAGGAGAGAGAGAGAGAAAGAAAAAGAGAGAAGAAGGAGAGAGAGAGAGAGAAGAGAGAGAGAGAGAGAGAGACGGGGACAGAGACGAGACAGAGACAGAGCAGAGCAGAGAGAGAGGAGAGAGAGAAAAGGAGAAAGAGACAGGAGTGACAGAGAAACAGATAAATAATAAAAAGCAGTGAAAGAGAGAGAGGAGGAGAGGCGGGGGGAGAGAGAGAGAGGGAGAGAGGGGAAAGAGAGAGAAGAGGGGGAAAAGGAGAGAGAGAGAGAGAGAGAGACGGAGAGACGAAAAGAGAAAAAGAGAGAGACAGTGAGTGCAGAGAAACAGATAAATAAATAAGAGGGGAAAAGAGAGAGAGAGAAGAAAAAGGAGAGGGGAGAGGAGGAGAGAGAAAAGAAGAGAGAAGAGAGAGAGAGGTAAGTTAGGGGGTTCAGAAGGGAAAGGAGGAGAATTGTAAAAAAGGGGAAAAGAAAAGGAAAGAAGATAGGTAAAATAAGGAGAACAAAAAGAGAGAATGGAAGTAGGCTAAAAAGGAGGAGTGGTTGGGGCGGGGGTAAGGGAACGGGGGTTAGATTGGGTTTAGGGGGGGGAGACGGCATGTTAGCAGGTAATAAAACAAGGGTGGGAAGGGGGGGGGACGCCGCCTTTACCGTCTGGGGGCACGACACCACACACACAAAACCACCAACACACACAAACACACCACACACACACACAACAACCCCCAACACAACACAACACACACAAAACACCCCACACACACAACAACACACACCCCCACACACCCCCATTGCCCTTGCAAACTGGGGAACTTTAAAAAAAAAAAAATTGTGGTTTAATTTTGAGCTTTTTAACTAAAATTGGATGTGTTTAAAATCGTGTCTTTTTTTTTCTAGCACGTCAATTTTTTCTCCACAGCTTCCCTCCAGATAAGCAAATTCCCTTGGAGCTGTAGTAAAAAATTTTTTTTTTTTGGCCAAATTTTTTTGGCGCAGCCTATGGGCTTTTGGTTGTCTTCTGAAGAAAAATGGAGAGTAAAAAGAGTCATTTATTATTGCAATTGACAAACCAAATTGGGTCCTGTGTTGACCTTTTAAATGGTGTCCTTCCTTTTGGCAAAAACGTGGTCACAAAGTTCCCCCTTTTTCTGTATGTGGGGTACAGAGCTCGAGAGAAGCATTGGGGGTTTAGACGAATTTGGGCCCCCGAGACTGATCTTAAACCTGGAGATCCCCAAAAATTGTACTGAGCCCTTGTTGACAGGAAAAAATAATATTCCCCCTTGCACAAAATAGGTCTCATGAAACAAATTTTTAAAAACTTTTCAAAATGATGGCGACTGTTTGAGTACATCATCTTGGCATTTTTTTTGGATTTAATTTTAAAAAATCAAGGCCCTGTGTTTGTGGGCACAATTCCCGTCATCAAAGAACATTTCAAAGGACTTGTCAGACCTTTAAAAGAAAAGCTTTGGGTATCATTCGGACGCGTCAAGAACTTTTTTGGGAAAACCGGCAAGTAATTACCAGAAAATTTTTCAGAAATATTGGGAGCTACAAAGCCTTGGTGCAACAGTTTAAAGTACATTTTTTTCATAGCCACTGCCAACTTTTCCGGAAAATCTTGGGGCTGCTAAACGCGAGCAAGGTGAACGATTTTACCAAGATTGAAGGTTATGGGAAGTTACCCGGGTAAGGGAGTGCATAGATGGCTGACTAGTTGGAGCATCAAACGCGATAGTCCTCAAGTTGAAAACTCCCAAAAAAAGCTACCAACGAAATTTTTTCCTTAACCTGCACAAATTTTAGCCTTATCCCTTCTAAAAAAATTTAAAAAGTTAAAAAAACATTCTATTCTTTCCTATTTCTTTCATTTTTCATTGCATGTTTTAAAATTTGCAACTTTTTTTAAAATAAGCACTGTTCGTTAGTAAGTATTTTTTTATATTTTTTTAAAAAAACGAAAAAACCACAGTTTAAAAATTGACGTGATAGAGAAAAAAAGAGATCAGTTTTGGATTTAGCACCAAAAAATTACTTAATAACAAATGTCAGACCACTCAAAAAAATTTGTTCCCCCGTGTAAAAACCATTTTATTTTAGCTCTTTTGACAGTAAAAAAAGACTAATTATCAACACCCTGTCCATTAGTATCAGGGTTTTCAGGGACTTTTTTGTCCTTCTAAATTAAAAGGGAAAGTATGTAGATGGGCCCCGTTATTTCAGGTACACTTCTGAAAAAAGGGTTTAATGGTGTTTAATACATAGAGTATACATGGGGGTTTAAAAGTCATTATTTTTCTTTAAATTTTTGCTTAAAGTTCATTTCCTCTTGTATATATATTATGTTTTGTGTGCTTTTCCTATATGCCTTGGGGTGAAATTAAATGTATTATTATTATTATCAAGTGGTGTTATACAGGACCTCTACCTTGCCCCTTGCCTTGCCCTTCGTGTTACCTATGTTTTACCCTTTACCTTGCCCCTATGTCTCATTCCTTGCCTTGCCCCTTGCCTTGCCCTTTGTGTTACCTATGTTTACCCTTTACCTTGCCCCTGTCTCATCCCTTGCCTTGCCCCTTGCCTTGCCCATTGTCTTGTGTTACCTATGTTTACCCTTTACCTTGCCCCTATGTCTCATCCCTTGCCTTGCCCCTTGCCTTGCCCTTTGTGTTACCTATGTTTACCCTTTACCTTGCCCCTATATCTCATCCCTTGCCTTGCCCATTGCCTTGCCCTTTGTGTTACCTATGTTTTACCCTTTACCTTGCCCTTATGTCTCATCCCTTGCCTTGCCCATTGCCTTGCCCTTTTGTTTTGCTCTTTTGTCCCTTGCCCTGCCTTTTCGCCTTGCCCATTTACCCTTTGCCTTGTCCCTTGCCTTGCCCATTTACCCTTTGCATTGCCCTTATGTCATTGCCTTGCCCCTTTATCACTATGCCTTGCCCCTTTATCCCTTTCCTTTGTCTCGCCCTTAGCCTTGCCCTTTTGCCCTGACTGAAAGTATTCCAAGGTTAAGTAGTGTTAGGTTAGTGTCCTTAAGTTTACCTATCCAATTTCTCGATCCACTATTTACTAAAAAAAAGGACAGTCTCCACTTACGGGACCGCTCTAGTGGTGGTGGGCTGGTGGGGTGATGGTGATTGAAGTGACCAATGCCCGTATTCGTAGTCACATACCATCATTGTACGTGGTCATTGTTCACTTTTTGTCTTGTCCTAATTAAATCAATATGCCATGCCAGCTCTGTTGTGATTGCAATAGGAGTACTGTAGGATTGCTCTAGTACTTTCCATGGCAGCTACAAGATCAAGTGAATAATTTTGACTGAGTAGAATTGGAACAAAATCATAGCAATTACCACGAGCAATCATGGTATGTGACTACGAATACGAGCAGTAGTGTCATGTTTTTTAAAGCATTTATCCGAGACAATAAAAACAGTCTACCGTTTTTTTATACTTACCAATTATTATCGTTTTGTGTAAACAGTATATGAGAATTTATTACATGGCAGGTGTTGACTTCAACTTCATACACTGAAATGTTGATGGAAAGTCATCAAAATCTTCTTCAATCTACGCGTTGACAGAGTACCACCGCCATGTCATGTGTTGAGAATGTATTGACACAGCAGCAGCCGGAGTCAGAAATTATGTCAAGGCTTACTTTTCATAGTAAATTAATACGTATATAACATAACTGACATCCGCCTACGTGTGTCGGAGATCCAGGGATCCGAGTTTCTATGTGGATGTTTTGAATCAGTATTTTGTATATATATAAAGCTTGAAAAGGAATAAGACAAATAAATGTGTTCACTCTGTGTACTAATAATTTCAAACAATATGTGATTTCTAGTACACCGCAAAATCATTTTTTCTGGTACGTACAATAT
>JACEEZ010019788.1:73925-86425 GCA_016584305.1 Chionoecetes opilio | reverse complement strand
AAAGTTATGATATTCAAGAGTAATGATACATATAAGTTATAGCTATGATTAAGTTTTGGTAATACCGGTCCTGAGGAACCCCGGTCGTTGTATCTTTATTGCAAGATCTTACCTCTCCTTTCAATGGCCATAAACTGTTCTCCTGTTAAATAACTACTAAACCAGCTTAATGATGCATCTATTCCTTACGTCTTGAAATTCCTGTTTTCGTAATAAGATATCAGGGTTGATTATGTCAGGTCATTGTGAATGCAAAGTAACCTTTATCATTATTTTGTAAAATACTATTTATCAACTTGACAATCACTGCGGTGGTGAATGGTTTTTTTCTGAAACCAAACTGATCCTTGGATAGTAGCTTATAATTATTGCTGTTAGGGAAGGATAGTAATCTATCGTACATTACTCTCTCTCTCTCTCTCTCTCTCTCTCTCTCTCTCTCTCTCTCTCTCTCTCTCTCTCTCTCTCTCTCTCTCTCTCTCTCTTTCTTTCAAATTTTACGATACGAGAGAGAGAAAGAGAGGAGAAAAAGGAGAAAAAAAAGGGGGAGGGGAGAGGGGAGGTGGAGGAGAGGAGAGAAGGGAGAGAGAGAGGGGAGAGGAAGAGAGAAAAGGGAGAGAGAGAGAGAAGAGAGAGAAAAAAAGAGATGTTTCATTTTAAAATAAACAAAATCCATCTTAAAATAATTTAAACATCACCCAATTTTATAATAATTATCATCACCACCCCCACCGCCACCGCGCCCTGTCCATTACCACAACCAGTAGTGTTTCATCACACAGGTCGTGGGGTGAGGCTGTATGTAGGGCGTTCAGTATCTTTTACCCCGCTGGCTTTTAAAAAGGGTGAAGGTTCATAGAAAGATAATCGGGAAAAAAAAGTTTTTAAAAAAAAGGGAAAAAAAAAGAAAACTGGGGAGAAAAGTTCGGTGAATCCTGTTGCCTTGTTTCTGATTAGGTGTTTGCCTTGCTACTTTCTTTCCTTCCCTATTCATTTTATTTTGGAAGAGTGAAAGCTATAAGGGGGTTTATATATATATAGGTAAATAGGAGATGGGTGTTTATTTTTTTTGGTTTTGTTTTTTTGGGACACACTGATTACGGCATCGCTTACACCCTCACAGGTTTTTTTTTGTTTTGTTTTTGGGGGGGGTGAGGCAAAAAAAGTGTTGATAAAGAAAACTCGTTATAAATTTCACAACGGAGAGGAGATATTTGTGGAGAAAGGATTGAAGAGATGAATGACTTGTGTGTGTGTGCTGGTGTGGGTGTGGTGTTGGGTGGGTGGGTGGGGGGTGTGGGTGTGGGTGGGGGTGTGGGTTTGGGTGGGTGGGTGGGGGGGGGTGGGGTGGGGGTGGTGGGTTGGGTGTGTGTGGGTGGGGGGGGGTGGGGGGGTTTGGGGGGGTGGGTTTTGGGGTGTCGGTGTGGTTTGGTCTATGTGTGTCTCATCTATAACTACTGCCCTATACAGTCAACCATTGATATAGGTTGATGCATAACTATAGACAAAGGGCAGCCATACACCCACACACCCATTGCTACACCCTCTCACACCCTGCCTATATAAGCCACCCTATGTACTGTCCCCCTTTCCCCTTTACCCCCCTCCTTTGCTCCCCCTCCCAAAATTTTAAAAGGGTTTTAAAATTTTAATAAAAAAAAAGGGGGGGATATTGATAAAAAAGGGGGATTTGTCCCGGGGAAAAAAAAACCAAGGGGACAGAAACAAAAAATACAGAACCCCCTACCTCTACATACACCCTCTGACACCTCCCCCCCCCACCCGGGAAACCCTACTTTCCCCTGCCCTAGGGCCCCTTTCCAAACCCCCTTCCCTCACCCTACCACACCCCCCCCCCCGGGGGGGGCCCCCCCCCATGCACCCTGCCACACCCAAAGGACCCCCAAAATTGCGGGCCGGGCTTTTGAAATTTAAGAAAAAAATTTCTCTTTTTTTTAAAAAAAAAAAAAAAGAAAAAAAGATTATCACAGGTCAGTCTGAAACTCGCTGGCCTGAAAAAAAGCAACCATTGTAGTAAAGAATATAATAAAAGAATAATCAAACTTGTTAAAAATTTAAAACCAGAAGGGCCCTTGACCAAAGGAGACAGGGGTTTTTACAAAGGAACCCCAAAGGGGAATAACAAAACGTCCAATTTTTATAGTGCCTTTTACCCCTTTAGAAAAAAAGGGTAGAAAAAGGGTTTTTTGTAGGATGAAATACTGCTCCCCCTTTTTCTCCCCTTACAAAATATTACCCTTTTCAAACCCCCAAAATATCCCCCTTTTTAAAAACCCCCTTCGTCAAAAAAAAGGGTTTAGAAAAAAGGGGTTTAGATGAAGGGTTTTTAAATCCCCAAGCATCTACCCCCACCCTGGACATGGGGTTTAAAAAAAGGGTAGTGAGGGGGGGTTTTTTTTTTTTGGTTAAAAATTTCTACCCTTAATATACCCCTGATTTCTGAGAGAGTACCAATGCTGTTTTGTTTTCTCTATTCTTCACTACATAGCTTTTATTTGTATTATAGAAAGGCTAGTGCAGTAAAAGCCTCAGGACGAAGGGTAGTTATTTGTATTATAGAAAGGCTAGTGTAGTAAAAGGCTGAGGACGAAGCGTAGAGAAGTGGCGGAGAGAACAGGAAAAGGGGGAAAAAAAAGGATTAGGAAAGGGGAAAGGGAAGGGGGATAGAGGAAAAGGAGGGAAAAAAAGGGAAAACTGCCCGAAAAATAGGAGGGAAAGGTTAAAAAAAATATTAAAATGTCAGTAAATTTTGGGGGGGTATATTATAAACTGTTTTTTTTTTTCTCTCTTTCCTCTCCTCTCTCTCTCTCTCTCTCTCTCCTCTCTCTCTTTTCTCTCTTCCCCTCCCCTCTTCTCTCTCCCCTCCTCTCTCTCCTCCTCTCTCTCTCTCTTTCCCCCCCTCTTTTTTAATTTCTTTCTTATTACTTCCTGTTTTCTCTCATTACTCTTTCGTGGTCTTGTTATCTAACCATTCTCTTATCCTCTCTACCATATTTTTTTCTCGTCTCTTCCAGCTTATTCTTTCTTATATTCTATTTATTGCTCTTCATTCTTCCTCTTTCTCTCTATTCTTTACTTCCTTCCTTCATTACTTCCTTCCTTCCTTTTTTCCTTCTTTTATTTTCTCAATTCCTTCTTCCTTTTCCCTTCACTTTCACTCGTGTCCTTTTTGGTTTCCTTTTTAGGGCCTTTTTTTTTTCCCACTTTTCCCTACAAGTAGCGTAATTTCCCCTTTTTTCTTTTCCCCCTCCCCTTCCTTTGGGGTTAATTTTTTTTCCAAAAAAAAATTTGTCCCAGAGGGGAAATAATTTTAGGCCGGGGGAAAAAGTTTTTGTTAAATTTTGGGAAAACCCTTTTAAAGGGAAAGGAAATTGATGGTGACCCGTGATAGGGGGTAGTTTGGTTTGTATGGTGGGGGCGGTGGGGGGACAGTTAAGGCTGGTTTTCCCACTGGCCAAAAAAAAAATGCACGTTTTTTTCCCCCGGGAAAAAAACCCGGGGGTTGTTTGGGCCCCGTTTCCGCGATTACCCTTCACACACGCAATTCGTTTTCCCCGGGGAAAAAAAATTGCCAGGTTTGTTGTTCCCGGGGTCCCCGCCATCAACATGTTTACAGTGTAACATTTTAACCATGAATCGTCGCACCTGTATAGTGTACCTCCTTGCCCGATTAATCAGATTAAATTTTTGCTTTCTTTAAAATTTATTTTTTAAACCCAACAAAAACCCTTTCTGGGGTTTTAGCTTAAAACGGAAAATTTTTAGTATTATTTTGTATCGCCCTTTTCCAAAGGGAAAATTTGGGGTTCAAAAATAAGGATGAAAAAAAATTCACGATGAGGGAAGTTAAATTTTTAGTTATTAGTGGCCCCAAAACCGAAAAATTTTACCAATAATTGGGGTGGGCTGGGGAAGGGGTGGTGCGGGCTCTGCGTTTGTTTGAATTTGGTGCGCGGGGAAAATTCCCGCCAAACCCGCACATAAAGACCAAAAACCGAGCGGTGGGAGGTTTTTTCCGAGGAATACTTCCTGCGATTTCTGCCCCGGGGAGTACAGCCAGCACGTATTCCCCGGTATTTGGCCGGTGTGAACCACACTTAATGGTGGTGGTGATGATGGTGGTTATTTTGTCTTTTCCCTTTTTTTCTTTTTAATTTTTTCTTCGTCGTTTTCTTTTCCCTTTTTTTTTCTTCCTCTTTTTTTTCACATTTTTCTCACAACCACAAACCTTCCCAAAACGTACCCCCCTACTCACAAAACCCCCAACCCACAACCCCAACCCACAACCCCAACCCACAACCCCAACCCACAACCCCAACCCACAACCCCAACCCACAACCCCAACCCCCCAACCCCCCAAACCCCCCAAAACCCCAAAACCCAAAAACCCCCAAACCCCCCCAACCCCCCAAATCACAACCCAACCCCCAACCCCAACTCAACAACCCCAACCCCCCAACCCCAACTCACAAACCCCCAAACCCCCAAACCCCCAAATCCAACCCCAAAACCCCCAAACCCCAAACCCCCAACCCCCAATCACAACCCCAACCCACAACCCCCAAAACCCCCAACCCCCAAATCACAACCCCAAAACCCCCAACCCCAACTCACAAAACCCCAACCCCCAAACCCCCCCTCACAAACCCCAACCCACAACCCCCAAACCCCCCAAAAAACCCAAACCCCCAACCCCCCAAACCCCCCCAAAACCCCCAACCCCCAACCCCAACTCACAAACCCCCAACCCACAACCCCAACTTTACAACCCCCAACCCCCCCCCAAATCACAACCCCAAACCCCCAACCCCCCAAATCACAACCCCAAAACCCCCAACCCCAACCCCAACCCCCCAAATCACAAAAAACCCAACCCCCAACCCCAACCACAACCCCAACTCACAACCCCAACCCCCCAAACCCCCAAATCACAACCCCAAAAACCCCCAACCCCAACTCAACCAAACCCCAAAATCACAACCCCCAAACCCCCAACCCCAAAATCACAAAACCCCAAAAACCCCCAACCCCCAAATCACAACCCCAAAACCCCCAACCCCCAAACCCCCAACCCCAACCCCAAAACCCCCAAACCCCCAAAACCCCAAAACCCCAACCCCCAACCCCACAAACCCCCAAAACCCAAAACCCAACTCAAAACCCCAACCCCCAACCCCAACTCACAACCCCCAAACCCCCCAAAACCCCAAACCCCCAAACCCCAAACCCCAAACCCCAATCACAACCCCAAAACCCCCAAAACCCCCAAATCAAACCCCCAACCCACCTACAACCCAATCCCCAAACCCCAAAAGCCCCCCAGCCCACCAAAGCCCACAGCCCAAAACACTTTCCTAAACAAAAAAAACCCCCAAACCCAAACCCCCCCCCACACCCGTGACCACCACCCAGACCCCCCCCCCTTTAAAACCCTAATCCCAAAACCCAATCCCCAACCATAGACCCCCTGTATACCCGGACTGCGCAGGAATTCGGGCCCGTTTCACATGGGGCCTCAACTGCCCTGAAGTCGGAGGGGCCCCCTCGATTAATATATGTATATATATATATAATATATATTTTATTATATATATAATATATATATATATTAAAATATAAAATATATATAATATATATATTTTTATATATATATATATATATACGCTAATATAAGACTGGTTACAGTTATATGATATTTTTTGTAATCTTCGTAAATGGTTTTTTCTATAATATTATCAAATAAAAACAGTAAAACACGGTAAAGAAATGCCATAACGAGATCTAAGAAAATGCATGAACTTAATATCATTTCAACCCCTTTGCCATAAAACTTTGGGAGTCAACATTATATGAAGGTTTTCAATAGAGCGCAATTTGATTAGCTTTCCATTGCTAATTTCGTTATCTGTAAATTAATTAGAACCATGATAAATTAGCGTTAAATAAATTTAAAAAAAATCCTCAAATCGGGTAATTTTCCCGGGCGATGAGGTATTATAGTTAACGCTAATTTGTGCATGGTTTCTAATTTATTTATCAAAAAACGAAATAATAAGTAAATAAATTTAAAAATAATCAATCGGGGGAAAATTTCCCGATTGAGATTTATTTATTTATTTAAACGCTAATTTATGCGGTTCTAAAAAATTATCAGATAACAAAATATAGCAATGGAAAGCTAATACAATTGCGCTTCTATTGATACCTTTATGATAAAAGTTGACCACCACCACTGGTGGTGGTGATACATAGGAATATACATACATAGGAATAAGAGATACCAGGAAACATATTGGTCTATAATCTATAACGAGGGTATCTGCTGAACTACATACTACTAACTATGAAACTACATGTAGGAGAACAGTTGGAAAAGGATACAATGTCCCTAAGGAGATAGGAACATGGAAGTTTCGTAGTGAAGAATGAGAGGATATTAAGTATGCTAATTGATGCTACCACTAACACTAATCAATCCGGGGGACGTTATAATATAATTCGAAGGGCAATATCAAAATCCATTTGCTTTACAGTACGCGTCTAGTCTGTTTTTAAATGAAGTTATTGTGCTAGTCTTCGACAACATTAGCTGGTAATCTGTTCCATCGATTAACAACTTTAACATTGAAATCATTTTTACGGAGATCTGTGATGAAACGCTGACCATTCAGTTTTAAACCGTTGTTTCTTGTTGTCACGTGAGGAGAAAGCTCGTGGTGGTGGTGGTGGTGGTGGTGATGATCAAGCAAAGCGTAACGAAAGCAAGAAATGAGGCGTGGCAAGAAAGAACTTAATGACACGAGCACAATAATGAAAGAGAGAGAGAGAGAGAGAGAGAGAGAGAGAGAGGAGAGAGAGAGAGAGAGAGAGAGAGAGAGAGAGAGAGAGAGAGAGAGTAAACTGTAATAAGTCACGGAACATCAGTCACCCAGCGCCAGGCAGGAAAAGGGGAAGAAATATTACGGAGGAGAGAGAGAGAGAGAGAGGGAAGGGAAGAGAGAGAGAGGGGGAGGGAAGAGGGAAGGGGGGGGGTAACAAAACACACCCTTTGAAGTTTTACCCCCCTTTTTTCTCACCCCTTCGCCTCTCTTACCCTCCCTCCTCTTCCTCCTCCTCTTCCATCACCCCAGCCAGCTTTGTGTTACCCATTTTTTTCTTGAAAGTCAATAATTAAACTCGCTGTCAAGGGGAAAGGGAGAGAAGAGGGAGAGGAAGGAATGAATGGTAGGAGGGAAAGGAGGAAAGAGGAAGCGAAGAGGAAGAGTTAGGGAAGGAAGAGTAGAGTAAGTGAATACGTGGAAAAGGAAGTAGGAAGGAGAGGAGGAGGAAGTTACTCTCATTATCTTTCCTCCATATCTCTCTCTCTCTCTCTCTCTCTCCTCTCTCTCTCTCTCTCTCTCTCTCTCTCTCTCGTCTCTCTCTCTCTCTCTCTCTCTCTCTCTCTCTCTCTCTCTCTCTCTCTTCTCTCTCTCTCTTCTCTCCTTCTTTCTCTCTCCTCCTCGTCCTCTCTCATCTCTCTCTCTCTCTCCTCTCTCTTTCCTCTCCTCTCTCTCTTCTCTCTCTTTTCGTCCTCCTCTCTCTCACTCTTTCTCTCCTATCTCTCTCTCTCTCTCTCTCTCTCTCTCTCTCCTCTCTTCCTCTCTCTCTCTTCTCTTCTCTTGTTCTCTTTTCTTCTCTCTCTCTCTCTCTCTTCTCTCTCTCTCATCGTCTGACTTAACTTCTGATCTATTCATATATTATAGTAGTTTTTTATCATAATTACTGTTCTTGTTATTGAAACTATCAAGATTACTTCAATCGGTATCTTTATTACTATTATCATTATCATTATTATAATTAATTATTACTTTGATATTCAGTATTGATATTATTGTTACTATTATGACTATTATTATCATTATTATTATATATATATATATATTTTTTCTTTTTTTTTTTCTCATCATTGTTATTATCGATATCATTTTTTATCACTATTAATATTATCATCATTATTATCATTATTGTCTTCTTTTTTACCATTATTGCTATTATATTTATTTTTATTATTATCACTATATACCATAGTTATTATTATTGAGTCTTATTATTATTTTTACTAGACACTTTTATTTTTTTTTTTTTTTTTTTTTTTTTTTTTCATTACCATTATTAGCGTTTATTTTTATTTTTTTATTATTATTATTATTATTATTATTATTATTATTACAGGTATTGTTATCTCTTTTCTTACTTTAAATTATTAGGTATGTCAATGTATATCAATAGTCCACTTTAGTCCACGAGAGACAACGAAATTATCATCGCATGAGGTCCATAAAAGAGCTTCGGCTTAATGGACCGTGGCTTATACGACTGTATGATTGATTATGAACACTATTGTATTACACCAAGCCAAATAAACTATCAAGTATCAAAGTTTCTCCTCTCTCTTCTCTCTCTCATTCTCTCTCTTCTCATCTCTCTCTCTCTCTCTCTCTCTCTCTCCTCTCTCTCTCTCTCTCTCTCTCTCTCTCTCCCCTCTCTCTCTCATTTCCTCTCTCTCTTTTCTCTCCCCTCTCTCTCTCTCTCTTCTCTCTCTCCTCTCTCTCATTCTCTCTCTCTCTCTCTCTCTCTCTCTCTCTCTCTCTCTCTCTCTCTCTTTACTTTTTTATATCTTTTCAATATTGATTCTTGATCTTTCTTTCACATTTCGTATCCTCGTTACCACATGTGTTTTTGTATGTGTGTGTTTTCGTCTTTCATACGGCCAACCTTTTACCTATTACACACACACACACATACACACACACACACATACACACACAACACACACATACACACACCACACTTACATACCACACACACCCACACAACACACACTACACACACACACCACACACACACACACACACCACACACACACCCCCCACACACACACACACACAACACACACACACACACACACCCAAAACACACCACAACACACACACAACACACACACCACACACACACACACACACACACACACACAACACACACCCACCCCAACACACACACACACACACACACAGACACACACCACACCACACACAACACACACACGCACACACACACACACACACACACATAGAAATAGATAGATAGATATTTATTGACCACAGCATTAAAAAGGACACATAATATCATGGATAAATAGACAAAACACATCATGTCCAAAATGAAACTTTCCCAGAAATTTGAGTAACAAGCTGCAGTCCAACAAAGAAAACTCCATAAACTACTAAAACACAAAAATCAACAAGCAGGTCTACATACAACATATTGACACTACATATTGACAAGATCAAAATTATAGGTAAGATCATCAAGTTCCCTCTAGTCACTGTGTTTCTAAGTACTTGTGTCCCTATGAAAGACAAAATAATAAAATATCAACGGAAAAGAATATGCATTTCTTAGGTAAAAGTATTCAAAACTTCATGAATAATTTTACATGTGAATCAGTGAAATGACAGAATACATCATGTACATACAGCATCAAATCTGTAAAGGTCTCTAATGTGTTGTGTTATGGGGCACACCTCTACCACATGCTGTTCTGTGTGTATGTCACCACATACACAAAGGCGCCCCTCGAGAGCAAGGCGACCACGCGCCTGTTCCAGCGTCCCGTTGCCACTGCTAAACTATGACCACAGACTCGAAGACGTGTAAACGACATCCTATGGAGTTCGTTAATTACATGTCTTTTCTCATCAACGTCATGTACTTTAAATTGAGGTTAATAGTTCCATATACATTGCATCTTGTTGTCTCAGAGTTATCAATTGTATTATGTACATTATACAACAAAGAAGACATGTGAGGCCATTAGTGTGTGCCATGTGGGCCACAAATTTTCCAACCGGGGTATTTAAAGACATAAATTACATAAAAACACACACACACACACAAAACACACAACCACACACACACACACCACACACACACACACACACACACACACACACACACACACAACACACACCCACACACAACAACACACACACACACACACCACACACACACACACACACACACACACACCACACACACACACACCCCACACACACACACACACCACACACACCACACACACACACCACACACACACACACACACACACACACACACACACACACACACACACACACACACACACACACACACACACACACACACACACACACACACACACACCACACACACACCACACACACACACACACACACCCCACGCACACACACACACACCACACACAACACCACACACACACACACACACGACACACACACACCACACACCACACACACACACACACACACACCACCCCACACACACACACACCACACCACACACACACACCACACACACACAGCACACACACACACACACAACACACACACACACACAGCACACACACACACACACACACACACACACACACACAACACCACACACACACACACACGACACACACACACACACACCCTCACCCCTCCCATCCACCCCATTCCCACTATCCACAAAGCAATAAGAGGGAGGTGTAAATTCCCTTGCATCACTTTCTCCATCGCACAAGAAGCTGTCACATACACCATCGTTGCCCTATACATCGCTACCCACACACTGTAACCCACATACTTTCTCTCCGGCACCTTCAGGATAGCACACACGCCCTTTAGGATGCGTGGGATTAGCAATGATATCAGCAAGTTTGCTGATGACACTAAGGTATCTTAAGGTATCCACTAATACTACCATTACTGTAATAGAATTTGTTTCTTATTGTGTAAATTGTAATTATTATTGCCAAAAATAATGTATGTATGTTGTGTGTTGTCTGTGCTGAGTTAATCAGCCGCGTGAATGTACTCCTTCTGCTATGGCGCCTCGACTCGGCAGCCGTGTGCATGTACTACTTCTGCTATGGCGCCTCGGCTCGGCAGCCGTGTGAATGTACTACTTCTGCTATGGCGCCTCGGCTCGGCAGCCGTGTGAATGTACTCCTTCTGCTATGGCGCCTCGGCTCGGCAGCCGTGTGAATGTACTACTTCTGCTATGGCGCCTCGGCTCGGCAGCCGTGTGAATGTTACTACTTCTGCTATGGCGCCTCGGCTCGGCAGCCGTGTGAATGTACTCCTTCTGCTATGGCGCCTCGACTCGGCAGCCGTGTGAATGTACTACTTCTGCTATGGCGCCTCGGCTCGGCAGCCGTGTGAATGTACTACTTCTGCTATGGCGACTCG
The DNA here is from genome assembly GCA_016584305.1 of Chionoecetes opilio. NCBI lineage: Eukaryota > Metazoa > Arthropoda > Malacostraca > Decapoda > Majidae > Chionoecetes > Chionoecetes opilio. The sequence continues at coordinate 75,134 of JACEEZ010019788.1, read as the reverse complement.
GCTCGGCAGCCGTGTGAATGTACTACCTCTGCTATGGCGCCTCGACTCGGCAGCCGTATGCATGTACTACTTCTGCTATGGCGCCTCGGCTCGGCAGCCGTGTGAATGTACTACTTCTGCTATGGCGCCTCGACTCGGCAGCCGTGTGCATGTACTACTTCTGCTATGGCGCCTCGGCTCGGCAGCCGTGTGAATGTACTACTTCTGCTATGGCGCCTCGACTCGGCAGCCGTGTGCATGTACTACTTCTGCTATGGCGCCTCGCTCGGCAGCCGTGTGATGTACTACTTCTGCTATGGCGCCTCGGCTCGGCAGCCGTGTGAATGTACTACTTCTGCTATGGCGCCTCGACTCGGCAGCCGTGTGCATGTACTACTTCTGCTATGGCGCCTCGACTCGGCAGCCGTGTGCATGTACTACTTCTGCTATGGCGCCTCGACTCGGCAGATCGTGCCACGCTGAACCTATGTTAGATTAGGCCTACTGTAAATACATACAATATGTGGCAATAAACTCAATAAACTCAAAAAGTTAGGTAGGATTATTAGATCACAGTCTGACGTAAGCATATTACAGGGAGACTTAGATAAGTTAAATGAGTGGGTAGTCAGGTGGCAGATGGAATTTGATATTGATAAGTGTAGCGTAATTAATGTTGGTAGAAAAAATCCTGGTAATAGATACACTATACGCAATGGATCGCTGAAAAGAACAGAAGGTGAAAAAGATCTGGGAGTGAGGGTGAGCTCAGACCTCCGTCCAAGGAATCAATGTATTGAGACTATAAATCGAGCTAATAGAGTGTTAGGATTCATTACCAGGAGTGTTAAAAGTAGAAGTGCTGAGGTTATTCTAAAGCTTTATTTGGCTCTAGTCAGGCCTCACCTAGACTATGCAGTACAATTTTGGTCTCCGTATTACAGGATGGAGATAGCCTTGTTAGAATCAGTGCAGAGAAGGATGACCAAAATGATACAGGGGATGCGTAACTTTAGATATGAGAAGAGATTGAAGCTATTAAATGTACACTCACTCGAGAGGCGTAGAGTAAGGGGCGATCTGATAGAAGTGTTTAAGTGGTTTAAGTGATACAATAAAGGAGAGGTAGGAAAAGTTCTTACGGCTAGTAACCAGGGTAGAACAAGTAGTAACGAATTAAAACTGGAAAAAGCGTAGATTTGAAAAAGAAATAGGGAAAAACTGGTTCAC
>JACEEZ010019788.1:56425-61425 GCA_016584305.1 Chionoecetes opilio | reverse complement strand
TATCTTTCCAAAAAAAAAATCGACTTGTTTTCTTCATTTTTTGACCTGTTCTATTTTTTATTCTATGACTGACCTTTTCGAGTTATCATTATTATTAGATTTCCATTTTCAAATTTCTTCACGTACTTTTTTTCCCACCTTTTTATTTTAAGTTCCTGTTACTTTTTATCCAATATAAAAGTTTCTCCTCTCTTGTGACCTCTAATTTGTTTCTGTCTTGGCGCCAATTGACCTATTTTCCTTGACCTATTTCATGATTTGTTTCGTGTTGCATGACCTTATTTGCAGATCTTTCATGCTTGTCTCCTACGTTGACCTTTTTCATTAACGTTCTCACCTTGACCTTTTTTTTCCGTGGTTTTTTTTCGTGTGTGTGATTTTATTGTTATTATTATTTTATTATTGTATTATGATTTTATGTATTGTGTATAGTGATTTTATTGTGTGTGTGTGTTTTCTGAAGTAGCAAAATAGGGTCAAATATAAAATAAGATAAAGTTTCGAGCTACATACACACATACATACATACACATACATACACATACACACACATAATGCAAGATTGATAAAAAAAAAAAAAAAAAAAAAAAAAAAAAGCGGGCCTGTACACCATATAAGGAAACAGATTATCGACCAAAAATAAGACGCAGTTATAGAAATTGAAGTAAGAATAAGTATATGCAAAGTAAAAAAACTAAGAAAATTATTCTCTTTGTTCTAGTAAACGAAAATTAAGTCTAGAAAGTAATGATTACAATTCGAACCAAAAAAATACATTGAGAAATAAACTTAAGTGCAACGTATTGAAAACTTTTGTAAGACTTGGAGTTGTTAATCGTCGGTCAATATCCTATGACCTATGTGTGAAGTACTGTGTCTTACCTGACTCACTCACCCACTCACTCACCCACCCACTCACTCACTCACCCACCCACTCACCCACCCACTCACTCGTTCATTAACTCGCTCACTCACTCACTCACCCACTCACTCACCCACCCACTCACTCACTCACCCACCCACTCACCCACCCACTCACTCGTTCATTAACTCGCTCACTCACTCACTCACCCACTCACTCACCCACCCACTCACTCACTCACCCACCCACTCACTCACCCACTCACCCACCCACTCACTCGTTCATTAACTCGCTCACTCACCCACTCACTCACCCACCCACTCACTCGTTCATTAACTCACTCACCCACTCACTCACCCACCCACTCATCCACCCACTCACTCGTTCATTAACTCGCTCACTCACTCACTCACTCACTCACTCACTCACCCACTCACTCACCCACCCTCTCACTCGTTCATTAACTCACTCACTCACTCACCCACTCACTCACCCACCCACTCACTCGTTCATTAACTCACTCACTCACTCACCCACTCACTCACCCACCCACTCACTCGTTCATTAACTCCTCACCCACTCACTCACCCACCCACTCATCACCCACTCACTCGTTCATTAACTCGCTCACTCACTCACTCACTCACCCACCCACTCACCCACCCACTCACTCGTTCATTAACTCACTCACTCACTCACCACTCCACTCACCCACCCACTCACTCGTTCATTAACTCACTCACTCACTCACCCACCCACCCACTCACTCACCCACCCACTCACTCGTTCATTAACTCGCTCACTCACTCACTCACCCACTCACTCACCCACCCACTCACTCGTTCATTAACTCACTCACTCACTCACTCACCCACTCACTCACCCACCCACTCACTCGTTCATTAACTCGCTCACTCACTCACCCACTCACTCACTCACCCACCCACTCACTCGTTCATTAACTCACTCACTCACTCACTCACCCACTCACTCACCCACCCACTCACTCGTTCATTAACTCGCTCACTCACTCACCCACTCACTCACTCACCCACCCACTCACTCGTTCATTAACTCGCTCACTCACTCACCCACTCACTCACTCACCCACCCACTCACTCGTTCATTAACTCGCTCACTCACTCCTTATTCACTCCCTCTCTCCCGCCTTCCTTCCTTTACTCACGCACTCATTCACTCACTCTCATTCACGCACTCACGTTCTCATTAACACACTTTCCCATATACAGACAAGATATCTGGCCTTTTATCCTCCTCCTCCTCCCCCCTCGTTATAGACCAAAGGGTGTCCTGGTATCTGTTCTTCCTATGTGTTCCTCCTCCTCCTCCTTCGTAACCTCATTCTCTTCTTATGGTGTGTCCCTCTTCCTTCTCTTTAACTATCGCTATTTCATCCACACTTGTTTTTCTCTCTCGCCTCTCCCCATTCCCTCTCCCTCTCCTCACGCCCGTCCCTGAATACAAGGGGAAGGGAAGGGAAGGAGGGGGAGTAGGAGTGTGGAGTGAGGCGTGGGTGGTGCAACGCTGAAATAGTAACACACATACACACACATACATTGACCTATACATGATTTCTGAGCTTTTAAGACGGTGGGGGAGGCATGGCCGGCAAGGGCGAGGTAGGGGAGACGGAGAGAGGGGAAGGAGGGAGGTGGGGAGGAAGAAATTAAGTGGTAGGGGAGATAGAGTGTGACAGGGTGAGACAGGGTGACAGGGGAGGGCATTGTGAAGGCAGGGGGCACGGGGGGGGGAGGGTGATAGGTCAGGTCGAGGGTGAAAAGGTGTGTTCAGTCTCACGTTTGACCTTGTCTTGTAATGACGTGAAAGGTAGAATGAATGACCTGACGTAGAATGATAAAGGTGACATGGAACTGCATTTGTACATTATGCTAAAATATTAAAATAATCTCGCTATTTGTTACGTGTGAATGATTGTTTACATTGTGTTATCTTATCTTTTCTTAAGGTTGGGCGTGTCTGTGTGGTGTCAAGGCTTACTTAACTTAATTTCAGGGTTTTTTTCTTACCATAGCAAATCTGGCGACAGTTCGATAGCCCTCCCTCACTCCTCCATTCATTCACTCCATCCCTCACTCCTTCATATCTCACTTCTTCATCCTTCACTACTCTATCCCTCTCTCTATCCCTCTCTCTATCCCTCACCCACCATCCTTCACGTCACTTAATGTACCAAACACAATCATCACACCATCTGTTATTAAATTTTCTTCTTGGCATCAACAGAGCTACATATGGTTGGCAGCGGTGGGATTAGCGGCGACCACTGAGGCGGCATCACTTCGGCGGGGCGGACGGTGGTACGAAGGGGAACAGAGAGGCTTTGGATGGCGTGAGGGGGTCAGCGTGAGGGGTGGCCTGAATGGTGGGCGTACCGAGGGCGTGGATGATGGGCGGCCTGGTGTGGTGGTGGCCTTCGAAACCCCCGATCAAGAACAGTTTCAGTACGGACGTCCTGGAGAGGCTGTGTTCGGCGCCTACAGGTGAGAGAGAGAGAGAGAGAGAGAGAGAGAGAGAGAGAGAGAGAGAGAGAGAGAGAGAGAGAGAGGAGAGAGAGAGAGAGAGAGGAGAGAGAGAAAGAGAGAGAGAGAGGAGAGAGAGAGAGAGAGGAGAGAGAGAGAGAGAGAAGAGAGAGAGAGAGAAGAGAAGAGAGAAGAGGAGAGAGAGAGAGGAGAGGAGAGAGAGAGAGAGAGAGAGAGAGAGGAGGAGAGAGAGAGAATGATCAAATCAGCTTCATGGAGGTCAGATCCCTTAGCAGCTTATCACGCCCCCTCTCTCCCCACATATGCTACACATAAGGAATTGATATTTCATTGGTATTATTGCGCTTCCCTTCTCTCTCTCTCTCTCTCTCTCTCTCTCTCTCTCTCTCTCTCTCTCTCTTCTCTCTCTCTCTCTCGCTCTTCTCTCTCTCTCATCTTCTCTCTCTCTCTGCTTTTTGTTTACACCAAGAAATAACTGGAATTTGTTCGTGATAGAATGCTGAAGCTAAATGTGTATGTATGTATGTATGTATGTGTGTGTGTGTGTGTGTGTGTGTGTGTGTGTGTGTGTGCGCGCGCGTGTGTGTGTGTGTGTGTGTGTGTGTGTGTGTGTGTGTGTGTATCTTTTGTATCTTTCTTATAAGCGCTTGAGGCACACGCGGTTAAGGTTATTTTTCTGCTTAAGGTCAACGTGCGTGATGGTGATTGTTTCGTCTCCTTGTCTCGTGTCTGTGTGGTGTGTCTGTGTGGTGTGTCTGTGTGGTGTGTCTGTGTGGTGTGTCTGTGTGGTGTGTCTGTGTGGTGTGTCTGGGCGGCAGTCTGGGGCACGTTGTCAGCCCGTGTAAGGAGGGTGTGTGTGAGGCTGTAGCTATATTCTTTTCACCTCATTGGAAACATATTTTTTCAGACACACCACTTAAATTTCAGGGGGGTTTCAAAGGATACTATACTTTTTTTTCTCTCACCCTAGCAAATCCTGACGACAACTCGATGGCCGTCCCTCACTCCTCCATTCATTCACTCCTTTCCTCACTCCTTCATCCCTCACTCCTCCATCCCTCACTCCTCCATCCCTCACTTCTCCATCCCTCTCTCCTCCATCCCTCACTCCTCCATCCCTCACTCCTCCATCCTTCCCTCCTCCATCCCTCACTCCTCCATCCCTTACTCCTCCATCCCTCACTCCTCCATCCCTCACTCCTTCCCTCACTAATGTATCCTTCACTCCTACCACTCCTCCATCCCTCACTCCTCCATCCCTCACTCCTCCATCCCTCACTTCTCCATCCCTCACTCCTCCATCCCTCACTCCTTTCCTCACTAATGCATCCTTCACTCCTACCACTCCTCCATCCCTCACTCCTCCATCCCTCACTCCTCCATCCCTCACTCCTCCATCCCTCACTCCTTCCCTCACTAATGCATCCCTCCCTCCTTCACCGCCTTCTGCAGCTGGATATCTCCTGAAGGAATCCGAGTGGTGATGCGCTACGTGGCAGACGCTGCAGGCTACCGGGTGATTGGCGGGCCAGTACCCCGGGACAGCAGGGGCGTGGCGGCAGATGGCAAGCAGGTGTTCCCAAGGGCAGCAGACGGAAGCCTCATCCTTACCTGAG
>JACEEZ010019788.1:41425-51425 GCA_016584305.1 Chionoecetes opilio | reverse complement strand
AGTCGAGGAGGGGAACGACTGCCATGAATCGGAATTAAGGGGTTACGGAGGGGGTGTTGGGTGGTGGGGGAGGGTGGTGTTGTGGTGTGGGGGAGTGTGTGTGGGGTGGGGGAGTGTGTGTGGTGGTGGGGGAGGGTGTTGGGTGTGGTGGGGGAGTGTGTGGGTGTTGGGGAGTGTGTTGGGTGGTGGTGGGGAGTGGTTGGGTGGTGGGGGGAGTGTGTTGGGTGGTGGTGGGGAGTGTGTGTGGTGGTGGGGGAGTGTGTGTGGTGGTGGGGGAGTGTGTGGGTGGTGGTGGGGGAGTGTGTTGGTGGTGGTGGGGGAGTGTGTGTGGTGGTGGGGGAGTGTGTTTGGGGTGGTGGGGGAGTGTGTTGGGTGGTGGTGGGGGATGTGTGTTGGTGTGGTGGGGGAGTGTGTTGGGTGGTGGTGGGGGAGTGTGTTGGGTGGGTGGGGGAGGGGTGTGGGTGGTAGGGGAGTGTGTTGGGTGGTGGTGGGGAGTGTGTTGGGTGGTGGGGGGAGTGTGTTGGGTGGTGGTGGGGGAGTGTGTTGGGTGGTGGTGGGGGAGTGTGTTGGGTGGGTGGGGGGGTTGGGGTGGTAGGGGAGTGTGTGGGTGGTGGTGGGGGAGTGTGTTGGGTGGTGGTGGGGGAGGGGGTGTTGGGTGGTAGGGGAGTGTTGGGTGGTGGTGGGGGAGTGTGTTGGGTGGTGGGGGAGGGTGTGTTGGTGTGGTGGTGGGGGAGTGTGTTGGGTGGTGGTGGGGGAGTGTGTTGGGTGGTGGTGGGGGAGTGTGTTGGGTGGTGGTGGGGGAGTGTGTTGGGTGGTGGTGGGGGAGGTGTTGGGTGGTGGGGGAGTGTGTGTGTGGTGGTGGGGGAGTGTGTTGGGTGGTGGTGGGGGAGTGGTGTTGGGTGGTGGTGGGGGAGTGTGTGTGGTGGTGGGGGAGTGTGTTGGGTGGTGGTGGGGGAGTGTGTTGGGTGGGGTGGGGAGTGTGTTGGGTGGTGGTAGGGAGTGGGGTTGGGTGGTGGTGGGGGAGTGTGTTGGGTGGTGGTGGGGGAGGGGGTGTTGGTGGTAGGGGAGTGTTGGGTGGTGGTGGGGGAGTGTGTTGGGTGGTGGGGGAGGGTGTGTTGGGTGGTGGTGGGGGAGTGTGTTGGGTGGTGGTGGGGGAGTGTTTTGGGGTGGTGGTAGGGGAGTGTGTTGGGTGGTGGTGGGGGAGTGTTTTGGGGTGGTGGTGGGGGAGGGGGTGTTGGGTGGTAGGGGAGTGTTGGGTGGTGGTGGGGGAGTGTGTTGGGTGGTGGGGGAGGTGTGTTGGGTGGTGGTGGGGGAGTGTGTTGGGTGGTGGTGGGGGAGTGTGTTGGGGGTGGTGGGGGAGTGTGTTGGGTGGTGGTGGGGGAGTGTGTTAGGTGGTGGTGGGGGAGTGTGTTGGGTGGTGGTGGGGGAGTTGTGTTAGGGTGGGAAGTAGGGGGTGTTGGGTGGTGGTGGGGGAGTGTGTTGGGTGGTGGTGGGGGAGTGTGTTGGGTGGTGGTGGGGGAGTGTGTTAGGGTGGGAAGTAGGGGGTGAGGTTTGGCAGTGCGAGGAAATGGGTAGAACGGGAGAGAAAATATGTATAGGAGAAGATGGTAAAGGAGGAGGAGGAGGAGGATGTGGGAAGGAAAGGAAAGGAAAGTAAGGAAGAGAGGGATGGAAGGGAACATTTATTTGATATTAGGTTGGGGAGTCTCTCTCTCTCTCTCTCTCTCCTCTCTCTCTCTCTCTCTCTCTCTCTCTCTCTCTCTCTCTCTCTCTCTCCTCTCTCTCTCTCTCTCTCTCTCTCTCTCTCTCTCTCTCTCTCTCTCTGTCTCTCTCTTCTCTCTCTCTCCTCTCTCTCTCCTCTCTCTCTCTCTCTCTCCTCTCTCTCTCTCTCTCTCTCTCTCTCTCTCTCTCTCTCTCTCTCTCCTCTCTCTCTCCTCTCTCTCTCTCTCTCTCTCTCTCTCTCTCTCTCTCTCTCTCTCTCTCTCTCTCTCTCTCTCTCTCTCTCTCTCTCCTCTTCTCTCCATCATGTCCAAACTTTAACATTAAACAGAACGTCACCCCTTCCCCCTCCTCCCCCCCTCTCCCTCCCCCCCCCCTTCCTTCCACCTCACCCCTACGATTGGGGGACGTGTGAAGCTGCCTACCACCAGGGGTCACCAATGAACATGGTTACTTGGTCTGGAGTGCTTGTTAGGTTACAGTGATTACCCTTCGTCCATCTGAGAGGCAGGGGTCAATGTAGCAGCATAACACGCAGATGTAATCGGCAAAAAAAAAACTTCGTAGCAAAAATATAACGGGAGAATATAATCGCTGTGGTTTTATTTACTAGATAATGGCCAGAATAGTGACAACATGGCAATCACTATCATTTTCGTTGATTTTTGTGAACTTGACGCAAAACTAACTACAGTTGGGTCTCTCAAATGTATGATTATTGCTTTTAAACTTAGCCAAGCACCTGTCTCGATGGTGTTAGCCACCATTTCGGTGAAAGCCTAATGATTCTTAAACTTTTTCATGCAAAATGTGAGGACAGTTCTTTGTTCCAAGGTCAGCTAAGATGTGTTAGTCAGTCTTCAGGCCGCCTTGTAGCTCAGGAACAGCAATAAATTGGCATGTTGCAGAGATGACAAACTAGCCTGACTCCTTTGAAAGTGATGTCAGCGTGAGTCCTTAAAAACTATAATATGGCGCAGGATATCTTCGGTGCTGAAACGGCCTCTGAGCGGAGATGATAGCTGACCTTGAACACCGAAATTTATGATGAATTTTACCCGAAAGAGAGACTGTAACCACGGAACAAGCGCCTGGGCAAGACCATAATATGGTCTTGGATATATTGGTCTTCTATAGGAATAATCGACCATTTCAAGAGGCCTGGCTGTAGTGACATTTGCGTTAGGTTTGCAAGAATCGACGAAAAGGGAAATATATATATACCAATAACCACGTTATCTCATCACCCTAGACTAGTTATTTAAGAAATAAAACAACGACAACAATGTATTCTCCTTTGTTACATTTTTGTTACGAAGTTTTTTTTATAAGAACATAAGAAAATAAGGAAGCTACAAAAGGCCGCGAGACCTACACGTGGTAGTTCCTGTTACTTAACACTACCTACATCCACCTTTCATCTCCATCCATAAAAATGGTCTAGCATTCTTTTAAAACTCCCTATTGACTCCGCACTAACTACCTAACGACTGAGTCCATTCCAATCATTTACCACCCTATTTGTGAACCAGTTTCTCCCTATTTTTTAAACTACGCTTTTTCAGTTTGAATCCAGATTTATCATTACATGTATGCATAAAGCTAGTTTGACTCACTGCTTCTCAGACAGACGACGGTAAATAATCTCTCGCGTGATGCAGGCCCAGCAACCATGTTCAATGAGACATCTTGTGGCAGACGATTTTGCCAAGTCTCCCGTGGGGACGCGGGTGTTTGAGCGGACATCCCTAACATGCTCCTCGCAGACACTGGACATAAACAGAGGTGATGGGCGTCCGTGGGAAGGGTGTGTGTGTGTGTGTGTGTGTGTGTGTCAAGCGAGGTGATTGGTGGAGGCGAGAGAGAGAAAAAAAAGATATTCCTCCTTCAATCTATAAAATCAGTTTCCTTCATCTTTATCTTCCTTATTCCCATAGTATCTCCTTCCCCCCTTTCTTCCATCCCTTCCTTCATTACCCTCCATGATCCCCTCTTCCCCCCATGATCTCCTTCCCCTCCATTGCCTCCCCCTTTAGCCACCCCCCATCTTTCCATCCCCCCTTTCTCTCCCATCCCTTCCTCCCCTCCTCCGGCCTTACCTTCCTTCCCTTTGATCTTGACGAGGATATAAAAACTCCCCATTACAAGTACTGCGAGGAAGCCGTCTGACAGCCATGACGAAACGCTTCAAAACACTTCGCTAGATTTTTTTCCATCATTATTTATTATTAGCGTGTTATCTATGGTATTTATCGGATCGGCACACTGCAATTATTTTTTCCTTTTTTGTGTGTAGGGGGGGGAGGGGGGTGGGGCGATTTTTAATGGTAGGGGAGGGCGGGGTGGTTAGGTATGTGATGGTAGCAACTTACCATCATTAACACACACATAGCTTTATCTTTCCTTCTATAATGGCAATAGTAATCAACACGATTCGCCTATGTATATTTAACACTATACAAATTCACGTAGCTTGTCTGTTTTTCCTTAATCTTTGCAGGGAAAATTTTGGGTTTGGGTTATGTCGGTGGTATGGTGGGTGATGACGGATGAGAGAGAGAGAGAAAAGAAAAAGAGAGAAGGAGAGAGAGAGAGAGAGAGAGAGAGAGAGAGAGAGAGGAGAGAAGAGGAGAGAGGGAAAGATAAGAGAGGGGGTTATAAAAAATTCATACTATCTTCCCTTTCTTCCCCCCCCCCCCCCCCCCCCCCCACCCCCCCCCCCCCCCCCCCCCCCCCCCAAAACCAAACAAAAAAACCCCCCCAACCAAACCAAACAAACCCCCCCCAAAACAAACCAAAAAACGGGGCCAAAAATTATTATGGGTTTTTGGGAAAAGTTACTTAGGGCGATGCCAGAGAGAGAGAGAGAAGAGAGGGGGGGAGGAAACACATAAAAAAGGGGGCCCCCTTCTCTCTCTCTCCTCTCTTCTCTCTCTCCCCTCCCCCCTTTTGTCTCTCCTCTCTCTCTCCTCTCTTTCTTCTCTCTCTCCTCTCTCTCTCTCTCTCTTTCTCTCTCTCTCTCTCGTTCTCTCTCTCTCTTCCTCTCTCTCTCTCTCTCCTCTCTCTCCTCTCCTCTCTCTCTCTCTCTCTCTCCTCTCTCTCTCCTCTCCCTCTCTCTTCTCCGTCCTCCTTTTCTCCCCTCTCTCCTCTCTCTTCTCTCTCTCTCTCCCCTCCTCTCTCTCTCATTTCTTTTCCCCCTCATAGAATCCGCAAGGGGTGATTTTTTTTCCCCAAAACACGTCAAGAAAATTAAATTTTAAGGCGTTGGAGGAAGGGGAAGGAAAGGAGGGAAAAAAAAAAAAAAAAATTTTATCCCTTCAATCATTTTTACCCCTTTTCCCTTTTTTTTTTTCCCCTTTTTCCCCATCTCCTCCCCCCCCCCCCCCTTTTCCCCAAACCCTATTGTTTTTTTTTGCGTAATTGGGGTTTTTGAGAGGGAGGAGGGGGAAAAAAAAAAAGGGGAAGAAGAAAGGGAAGGGGGGGAGGTGGGGGGGAAGGGAGGGGGGAGAAAAAGGTAAAAAATTATATTCCCACCCCAAAAAAAAAAAAAACCAAAAAACCCCCCCCCCCCCCCCCCCCCCCCCCCCCCCCCCCCCCCCCCCCCCCCCCCCCCCCCCCCCCCCCCCCCCCCCCCCCTTTTTTCCTCTCCCCTTCCTTTCCCCTTTCCTCCCCTTCCTCCCCCCCCCCTCCCCCCCTCCCTTTTTTTTTTTCTTTTCCCTTCTCCCCCTTTTTCCTCCCCCCCCTTTTCCCCTTCTTTTTTTTTTTTCCCCCCCCCCTTTTTTTGTAAAAAGGGGGTATTTTTTCCCCCAAAGAGAAAAGAAAGGGGGTTGGGGAAAAAAAGGGGGGGGGTTTTTTTTTTTTGGGGGTGGGGTTTTTTTAAAAAGGGGGGGGGGGGGGGGGCCCCCCCCCGGCCCCCCCCGGGGGGGGGGCCCCTTGGGTTTTTTGTGGGCTCTTTTCTGTTTTTCTCCTTCCCTTTTTTCCTAAGGGGGAATTTTCCCGGGGGGGTAAAAAACGAAGTGGGGGGGAAATAGGGGCGGGGGAGGGGGGAGGGGAAGAGAATTTTAATTTGGGAAATTAAAAGTAAAAAGTTTTGGGAGTAAAAAAAAGGGGGGGGGGGGGGGGGGGGGGAAAAAGAAGACAAAAAAACAAACCCGGAAAAAAAGGCAAAAAAAAAAAAAAAAAAAAAAAAAGGGGGGGGAAAGGGGTTTTTTTGATATTTTGTTGATTAAAAAATCAAATAAAAAAAAAAAAGTCAGGAAAGCGAGAACGGGGGGGAAGGACTAAAATTTTAAATTTTTTTTTTTTTTTTCCCCCCCCTTTTTTCTCCTCCCTTTTTTTCCTCTTTTTTTTTTTTTTTTTTTTCCCCCCCCCCCCCTTTTTCCCCCCCCTTTTTTCCCCCTTTTACCTTTTTTTTTTTCACCCCCCCTTTTTTTTTCTATTTTTTCCCCCCCCTTTCCCCCCCCTTTCCCCCCCCCCCCTTTCCCCTCCCCCTTCCCCCCTTTTCTCCCTTCCCCCCTTTCCCCCCCCTTCTTTCCCCCCTTTTCCCTCCCTCCCCCTCCCCCTCCCCCTTTTCTCCCCCCTTTTCCCTCCTTTTTCCCCCTTTTCCTCCCCTCCTCTTCCTCCCCTTCCCCCTCTCCTTCCTCTTCTTTCCCTCCTCTTCCCCTCCCCCCCCCCCTCTCCCCCCCTTCTTTCCCTTTTTCCTCCTTTTTCCCTCTCCTTTCCCCCTCCTCCCTCCTTTTCCCTCTCCTCCCTTCTCCCCCCCTCCCTTCTCCCCCCCCCCCCCCTTTTTTCCTTTCCCTCCCCTTCCTTTTCTCCCCCCTTCCTCCCCCCCCCTCCTCTCCTCCCCCCCCTTCCTCCTCCCCCTCCTCCTCCTCCTCCTTTTCTACCAAAAGGGGGGGTTTTTCCCAAAAAAGGGGGAAAAAAATTTCCCCACGAAGGGGGGGAAAAAGGGCCCCGCCGGAAAAGAGTTTTTTAGAAGGGTTTTTTGTGGTTTGGGTGTGTGTGTGTTGTGTGTGTGTGTGTGTGGGTGTGTGGTGTGTGTGTGAAATTTTTTTTATTTCTTTTTTATAAATTCACTTATCTATCTTATATTTTAGCTATCTCTCTATATTGATTTAAATTTAAATCTCTCTTGTCATTTCTTTTTGTGTTTTTTTTTTGTATCGTTGTCTTCCTAATTGTGTCATGACTTTGTTAAATTTATGTCGTTATTTCGTGTCTTCATTTTTATTTCACTATTAACTCCTACCTGTTTTTGTTATACCAAATTATCTTCAAACATTTTTAGTGATAGAAGCTTAAGTTTTTTTTTCACTTTCCCTTCCTCTCTCTCTCTCTCTCTCTCTTTTTCTCTGCTAAAAGATTTATTTTTTTTCCCCCCCCCCCCTTTATTTCCCCCCTCTCTCTCTCCCCCCTCCTCTCTCCTTCTCCCCCTCTCTCTCTCTCTCTCTCTCCCCCTCTCTCTCTCTCTTTTCTCTCTCTCTCTCTTCTCTCTCTCTCTCTCTCTCTCTTCTAACAGATTTTTTCTTCTTCACTTTCATTTCCTCTCTCTCCTCTCTCTCTTTTCCTCTCTCTCTCCCCTCCTCTCTCTCTCTCTCCTCTCTCTCTCTCTCTCTCTCTCTCTCTCCCCTCTCTTCTCTTTTCCTCTCTCTCTCTTTCTCTTCTTCCCTTTCCTTCCCTCCTCTCTCTCTCCCTCTCTCTTCCTCTCTCTCTCCTCTTTTCTTCTTACCTTTCCTTTCCCCCTCTCTCTCCCTTCTCCTCCCCTCTCTTTCCCTCCACCTTTTTTTTTAATTTCCTAATTTACTCCCTCCCCCCAAAAAAAAAAAAGGGGGGTTTTTATTTAAAAAAAAAAAAAAACCCCCCCCCCCCCCCCCCCCCCCCCCGGGGGCCCCCCCTTTCCCCCCTTTTTTCCTTCCCCTTTTTTTTTTTTTTTTTGGGAGAAGGGAAGAAGAAAAAAGGGGGGGGAAAAAAAGGGGGGGGGAAAAAAGGGGGGGGAAAAAAGGGGGGGGAAAAAAGGGGGGAAAAAAAAAAAAAAAAGGGGAGGGGGGGGGGGGGGGGGGGGGGGGGGAAAAAAAAATTTTTTTAGGGGAAAAAAAAAAGGGGGGGAACGGGGGGGGGGGGGGGGGGGGGAAAAAATTTTGCTATAACTTGGGGTCACATCACCCCGTCGAAGGGAAAAAATGGCAGGGGAGGAGGAAGGAGGAGGCCCTTGCTAGTTGTGTAAAAGAGAAAAACGAAAGGAAAAAAAAGAAAAAAAAATGGGGGACAGAACATAAGTACTTTTTTTGTATGTTTGGGGGGTTGTGTGTGTTGGGGTTTGTTGGGGTGTGTGTGTTGGGAGGGGGGTCAAGGGGTAGAAAGGAGATCAGTAAAAGAAGAGAGAGAATAGAGAAGACAATAGATAAAGAAGAGGAGTGTGAATAATGTAATGGGTACTTCTAGAGGCGTGTAAATAATGCTAGTGATAACGATGATTAATAATAATTGTAGGAATACTAAGAATGATAGTGAATAACAGAGAGAATGTGTGTGTGTGTAGGTGTGTATTGTCCTATAGGAATTTATCTAGTTGAATTTTACAGGGCCTGAGCTACACTCGTATGGTCCCGCCTCCATAGCTACGTTTTTATTTTGCTTCCTTAGTGTGTGTGTGTGTGTGTGTGTGGGTGTGTGTGTGTGTGTGTGGGTGTGTGTGTGCGTGAGTGTGAGTGTGAGTGTGAGTGTGTGTGTGCGTGAGTGAGTGAGTGAGTGAGTGTGAGTGTGAGTGTGTGGTGTGTGTGTGTGTGTGTGTGAGTGTGAGTGTGAGTGTGTGTGTGTGTGTGTTCATCTAGTTGTATATTTCTTCTTTTTACAGGCCCTGAGCTACACTCGTATGGCCTCGTCTCCATATCTACATTTTATCATTCATCCTCAGGGCATAGTGTTGGGGAAGTGTGTGTGTGTGTGTGTGTGTGTGTGTGTGTGTGTGTTGTGTAAAGGGTGTAAAAAATGGGCGATGGGGGTGACAAGACTCATCGGGTACGCCCCCCCCCCCAGCCGAGGTGTTCCTTTACCTATTACCACTCGTCCTTCTTCTCTCCAATTTTCACGGTGACTTTTTAACCTTTTTGCGTCGCTTTCCTGTCGTCTCGAATGTCCTGCTTCCGCCACACGTTAATGGGCGCCACAGAAGGTGTGTGTGTGTTGTGTGTGTGTGTGTGTGTGTGGTGCGTGTGTGTGTGTGTGTGTGTGTGTGTCGGGTGGTAGTGAGGCCCGTGGACAGTGTAACCCAGAGAAATATAAGTATAACGGGGATGGTGATGTATGTATTTAGGCGGTGGTCGTGGTCGTGGTCGTGGTTGTGGTCGTGGTGAGATGAAACACTCAACAGCAGCAGCACCATGCAACAGTTTTTTCTTTCTTTTTGACGTTGGAGCCTATATAGCGCCTGTAGGGTATTATTTTTTCCTTGAGGGCTCTGGTGGTTGGCCCTGCACATTCTGGAGGGCTGCGATCATGGAGGTAGTATGGATGGAGACGCCCTCAGCCGCGAGTTGAAGTCAGTGAACTGTCAGTCAGCAATCTTGTTGTGGGCTAAGGCAGCCCATAACTCTACTGCCTTCCTTCCCTCCTTCTCTCCTTCCCTCCCTCCCTTCCTTCCCTCCTTCTCTCCCTCCCTTCCTTCCCTCCTTCTCTCCCTCCCTTCCTTTCCTCCTTCTCTCCCTCCCTTCCTTTCCTCCTTCCCTCCCTCCCTTCCTTCCCTCCTTCTCTCCCTCCCTTCCTTTCCTCCTTCTCTCCCTCCCTTCCTTCCCTCCTTCTCTCCCTCCCTTCCTTCCCTCCCGCAAAAATCGCAAAACTGGCCTCCACTGGAAATAGCCCAAAATGAGTAGAAAGTCCAGTATACAGGAGTCTTTGGGCAGACGCAAAGAAAACCCGCGCGCCGCAACACACCATAGGGTGGAAGAAATTTGCTTTAACTCTGTCCTGACTCCTACGTAAGTATAGCCTGGGTTCTTACGTTTATTTGTTGTGTATTTATATATATTGTTAAGATAATAGCAGCAAACGGGCGCAAAAGGCGTAAAAGATATGTTTACGGGGATAAATAAGTTGAGAACGGCTCAAAAAGAAATTTCAAAACAATATATCGAAAAACTAAGTCCAGATTCGTGATCAGCACGCACGAAAGCTCATAGGAACCAAGTGTCATCAAAATCTGGTGACAAAAAAAATTTGGCCAAATTTTAAAGGCAAATTAAATGCTTGGAAAATGTCATGAAACACATTTTCATGGATATCTCAA
>JACEEZ010019788.1:8925-11425 GCA_016584305.1 Chionoecetes opilio | reverse complement strand
AAACTAACTATACCAGGTTACACCTCATCATCATCATTATAAAAAACCCGTCTCTGTGTTTACAAGGGTGAGCAGGGTAGGGGCCCAGGGAACGAGAGAACAAACAGTAGAAGTATTATAGTACAGATCACCCAGTGAAATGGTTCACAGCCTTTCACTCCACATCCTTTTTACTCAAGCATTCAAGCCTTCAGAGATTATAGACCTCCCCCAAACGCACATTTTCCACAACATAAGTCGCCTCACCTGAGTGTGAGCTACACACTAATGAACAATAAATACAAAACACTCAGCCTTCAACTTTTAGTTTTATACGAATTGCAGCCAGACAGCTTTTTCTGTTTGTCTGTGTTCTGGTTGCGAGACACTTGCACTGTTTTTACGCTCGGCATTCACTTCAGTATTACTTTCTATGCTGTAATTTTACGTGAAGACATTGAAGACGGCACCCGCAAAAGAGAAGTACACATTCGCAAGGAAACTGTGGCTGTTGGTTGGCACAGCGCAATGTGGGTTGTCTTCCTCCCCAAGGGTGTCAATGACCTGCTGGAAGGTCGCCTTGGGCTTGCTGCAGCCGAACAGGGTATACCTCGTCGCCTTCTCCTTCCAAAGCTACCTGTATATGTGGCACACGTCCTTGGTGAGAGAGACAGCGAACTGGGAGGGACACACCAGCCTCCCGCGAATCAACAAATCAGTGAATGATTTCACGGCGACGACCACATCCTGCCAGCGTAACTCCACATCCTCGTCGTCACCCACTTGTACGTTCACCTCGGCATGTTCACGTGTAGTTTCCTTGTTCACGAGGAGGTCATAGCAGGACCCACACTTGTAAATGTTTAAGACCGAATGTGCCAGGTAACCAACACGTGACCAAATGATGTTGACACAAGGGCTTGGATCGGTAGCAACCTTTTATGTCACAGTATAAAAAACATGCACGGAATAATAACAAATGCAAAAAACGCACACTTAGGGAGATGAGTGCGGTAGTACAGCTTCCCACACCAACCGTTCTAGTGAAACTGACGATCCCCGTTGGGGCCAGTATGCAGCACGGCGATTTCAAAACACTGGCGCGTAAACAGTCCAGAGATATAGTGGTCTATGATGAGGCATATGTTTCATAACTATGGTAACTATGGCTGACAAAACCTTCCCCCCAACCATCTACACACTAAGAAAAAAGGTACAACTTTGCACCTTTAAAGGTGCAAAATGATGTCACATATTTTGCACCTCTAAGGGTGCAAAGTTGCACCTTTAAGGGTGTAAAGTTGCACCTTTAAGGTTGCAAAGTTGCACCTTTAAGGGTGCAAAGTTGCATCCATAAGGCTGCATAGTTGCAGCTCATAAGGTGCAACCCCCTTTAGGGGTGCAACTGTGCACCCTTATGGGTGCAACTTTGCACCTATAATAAGGGTGCAAAATATGTAACATCATTTTGCACCTTTTTTTCTTAGTGTGTACCCAAACCTACCACAAAACCATTTCACATAATACAACATCCCCCCCCCAAAAAAAATCCACTACAACCCACCAACACATCATTATAACCACTTAATAACTCCACTTAAAGCACCCAGACCCTTTACAAAACAGCCGATCAAACCAAGAAATCACACCACCAAACCGAACCATCTATCTAACCTTCCATCTTCACTAATAATTAGAAATTCACCAACATAAATAAGCAGAAAGGCACTATATAACGTCCCTCCTTCCCTCCCCTGTCACATAATAACCAAAAGAGGCCTGGACAGTCTTTAAATGGCACACATGAGGTACACGCCAAGGAGACGATACCAAATATCACATGTTACTCCCGCCGTCGCCTGCCATTTGGGAATGGTATCCTTTGCCGCATATATACCCTGCCTCTCTTCTTACATGTATTCCTGTTTCCGTTCTCTTCTTCCTCGTCTTGTTACTCTTTCTTCGCTGTGTATACCTTCCTATTCCCTTCTTTTTCTTCTGCATATCTTTATACTTTTCCTACCCGTCATGGTGGCTCGGTTGGTAGAGGTGTGGGCTCGTGTGCAGCGTCCCTGCGTTCGATCCCACCAGGTTCCCACCAGGTACATCCTGGCGTGGTGACACTTTGTATAGTCAATAACCTTGTCGTTGGTACTTGCAAAATGTCTAGATAGGATTAAAGTATCTTAACTTATCATATATTTTTCCTTTTATACTATTTTCTTCGTACTACTTCTCTATTTCGTCTGCCTTTTAATTTTTTTTTTTTCCTCCTCTTTTGTTCATTTTTTTTGTCAATTTAATCATAATCAATTATTATCAATATAATTATTGTATAGACATGCTGACAATTACATGTGACAATACATACTCATTGCGCTGAAGAGGCCCAGTAGAGGCGAAACTAGTCAGGAATAAAGTACTCACTTCCCAGCCCGTATCTCCTTCATCACCTGTTTTTACAAAATTCTTCATTGTTTTCCTTCGATTAGGAAAAAATAAAATTTATCAAACTATTTAC
>JACEEZ010019787.1:45000-46985 GCA_016584305.1 Chionoecetes opilio | reverse complement strand
AAAAAAGGAGTAGGAAGGGGGTAAAAGGGGGGGAGAGAAGGGTAAAGATCACGTGTTGAGTTCTTTGTGTTTCTTTGTTGTTTACCTGTGTGTGAAAAGTGTGTTCAGTTCCTTTTTTCATGATTTTTAATGTTTCTCTCTCTCTCTTTTTCTCGTTCTTTTGTATGAGTGATGAAGTGAGAGTGTAAGTGTGTGTGTTCAATGTTGAGTTATGGCTTGCTGAGTGAGGGTCGACTGTGGTGTTGCTGTAGACTGAGTTAACTGACCATTCAATTGATTTATCGTGTGTTTGACTGGATTGGTGACTGACTGGCTGGTTGCATAACTTACCGACTGACTGACTGACTGGCTGACTAGTTGACTTAATGTTGGTTCTTTTTTAACTACAAAACTATAACTAAGAATACAAAGAAATACAGCATTCGACAGTCTAACACTCTAACTAGTAAGCTGACTGACTGATTGAAAGAGAGAGAGAGAGAGAGAGAGAGAGAGAGAGAGAGAGAGAGAGAGAGAGAGAGAGAGAGAGAGGAGAGGGGGAAAAGAGAGAGAGAGAGAGAGAGAGGCTAAAATAACTGAGGTCAGACACGGAGAGGCGTCACTTCGTCTAAATATAACAAGGCATCAACATACTCACTGCTTCTCGTTTGACAGCACCAATAATTATTTATAAACACAGGTGTGGCTAGGTAACTTGAGGGACACACACACACACACACACAAAAACCACCACACAACACACAACCCCAACACACCCCACACACACAACACACACAAACACAAACCCCACAACCCCACAACACCACACACACACATAAAATTCAACTCGTACTTGTATCATGACCTACCCTAAGCTACCTTCACCCGCCATTCAGTACTTTTACTTACCTGTGTTTATACTTAGCCTTCACCTGGTATAAGGAAAAAAGGCAGACAAGTATAGTCAGTTTTTCTTAAAGAGGTGAAAAATCCTGACCCCTTGCTGCTTACTGACTGATATTTGATGCCAGGAGAAGGGAATACTACGGTTCTTCTAAATTTCAGTTGTATTTTATCATAGTTAACCATATGAGCAAGTAAACATAGGCATCATTTTAAGCATGAGACCTTATGATAGAATGGAATTTTAGCCTCGTTAACAAAAATTTACTAAAGGCAGGTAATACAACTGATCCTAAAGAGTCTAAAAGAGTTGATGGTTTCACGAAGGGCAGTCTTGGAGGGCAGAAATACCGCACATTCCTTGGAGGGTGGGATAGACGGCTGTTTTAAGCTCAGTGGCAGAGGAGGAAGGAAGGAAGGAGGAAGGGTAGGAGACGGGGTAGTGACTGAGAGAGAGAGAGAGAGAGAGAGAGAGAGAGAGAGAGAGAGAAGAGAGAAGAGAGAGGAGAGAGAGGAGAAGAGGAGAGAGAGAGAGAGAGAGGAGGGGGATGACGGAAGGAAGGAGGAGGTATGAGAGGGGTGAGGAGAGAAGAGAGAATGAGGAGGAATAAAGAGTAGAGAGAGAGAGGGGAGAAGAGAAGAGGAGAGAGAGAGAGAGAGAGGGGGTGGGGGGGTTTGGGTAGAAGTGCTCACCTATATGGGACGAGAAGTGACTCTGATTGAATGACTGTCTTGCTGGTGATTCGTGATGCTATTGACGAGTGGGAATGACTGGGGTGTTAAGAGCCCTGTTGTGTTACGTGGCAATGGTCGACTTATATAAACAGTAAGTAACCTGTAATGGCGAGAAGAAAAAAGGGTAAGGGATCGGAAAGACAAAGGAATAACTATGATACTAAGGAAGGATATTATAACAAAGGATAGTGATAGATAAAGGAAGAGGTAAAGAAAGATTGAAGACGAAAACAGGATTGATATGAAAATGTTAGAAAGGAAAATAATTAAGTTAGTTGATGTGACACGATGAAGAGGAAAACAAATTAAATGAAAAGAAAGAAAAGTGAAAGGAGGGAAAGAAAGGGATATAAAGAAGTAGGAAATAA
>JACEEZ010019787.1:40000-42500 GCA_016584305.1 Chionoecetes opilio | reverse complement strand
CTCTCTCTCTCTTCTCTTTCTCTCTCTCTCTCTCTCTCTCTCCTCTTCTCTTATCTCTTCTCTTCGTCCTCTCTCTCTCTTCTTCTTTCTGTCTCTCTCTCTCTCTCTTCCTCTCTCTCTCTCTCTCTCTCTCTCTCTCTCGTCTCTCTCTCTCTCTCTCTCTCTCTCTCTCTCTCTCTTCTCTCTCTCTCTCTCTCTCTCAAGATATCCATAAAATAGCAAACCTGTGTAAGATATGACTTTATACTTTTTTTTTACTTGTTGCAAAATCTCTGTAAGACTTTTTTTTATAGTAACTAAGTGTAAAATCTGTTCACCGTCTGCATGTTTTTATTTATTTATTTATTTTTATTCTCGCTCGTAACATTAAGTCTTATTCAGAAGCATAAGTTGGTGAGTGTTAATAGAAGAAAAAAATGAATAGCGAAGTTAGAAGAAGAAAAATTGGTTTAGGAATGAAAGGAACTTGTCATAGCTCTCTCTCTCTCTCTCTCTCTCTCTCTCTCCTTCTCTCCTCTCTCTAGTTCTCTCTTCTCTCTCTTCTCTCTCTCTCTCTCTCTCTCTCTCTCTCTCTCTCTCTCTCTCTCTCATAGGGTTATAGTTTTACTGCAACGCAAGGTAAAAACTGACGCTATTTTAAGAATTATAATATATTAGCTTACACTTAGACGCAAGCTGTAATCCGCTAACCACACTGATCATTCATTAGAGAGAGAGAGAGAGAGAGAGAGAGAGAGAGAGAGAGAGAGAGAGAGAGAGAGAGAGAGAGAGAGAGAGAGACGAGAGAGAGAGAGAGAGAGAGAGAGAGAGAGAGAGAGAGAGAGAACACACAAGGAAAAAGTAGCCCTAAAATGTGAATTAAGAAAAGTTTAGATCGAGAATGACGAAAAGAAAAGGAGGAAAACTTATGAATGAAAATATGTAAAGTTAGAAAAAGGGAAATGTAAGAGAAAAGAGAGAGAGAGAGAGAGAGAGAGAGAGAGAGAGAGAGAGAGAGAGAGAGAGAGAGAGAGAGAGAGAGAGAAGAGAGAGAGATTAAACAAGACCGGTAGAGATCCATTCAACACACACACACCACACACACACACACACACACACACCACACACACACACACACCCAACACACACACACCACACACACACACACACACACACACACACACACACACACACACACACACACACACACACACACACACACACACACACACACACACATTTCATTGATACGTAGCTCGAATAAAAAAACTGTTACACTGATTTACTTCTTAATTAAAACATTTCATTCAACTTTTAAAGAGCAAAGTGAAGAAACAAAACGACAGAATAAATAAGTCACATGCTGTTGAGGATTTTATTGCATTGAATTACTGTTAATCCTCTTGAGCAGTTTTGTTCTCCTTCCTGATTGGCTGACGGAGACGAAGCGGCGTTTTGATTGGCTGAAAGGGAGAGAGGAGGAGGAGGAGGAGGAGGAGGAGGAGAAAGAAGAAGAAGAAGAGGAGGGAGAGAGGAGTGTGGAGGAGGAAGAAGAAGAGGAGGAGGGAGGAGTGTGAAGGAGGAGGAAGAAGAGGAGGAGGGAGGAGTGTGGAAGGAGGAGGAAGAAGAAGAAGAGGAGGGAGAGAGGAATGTGAAGAGGAGGAAGAAGAAGAAGAGGAGGAGGGAGGAGTGTGAAGGAGGAGAAGAAGAAGAGGAGGAGGGAGGAGTGTGAAGGAGGAGGAAGAAGAGGAGGAGGGAGAGAGGAGTGTGGAGGAAAAAGAAGAAGAGGAGGGAGAGAGGAGTGTGGAAGAGGAGGAAGAAGAAGAAGAGGAGGAGGAGGAGGAGGAGGAGGAGGAGGAGGAGGAGGAGGAGGAGGAGGAGAAGAAGAAGAGGAGAAGAGGAGGAGGAGGAAGAGGAGGAAGGAGGAAGAGGAGGAAGAAGAAGAAGAAGAGGGAGAGAGTAGTGTGGAGGAGGGAGGAAGAGGAGGCGAAAGGAAGAAGAAGAGGAAGAATTTAAAGGGTGGGTGTTATGGTCTGTGTGGCGCCAACCCTGCTTGTTGCTTCGGTTGTTGTTGTTGTTGTTGCTGTGAGGGTGGTCTAAGGGGTGCTGATGAGGATGATGATGAATGATGATGATTATAGTGGTGATGATGATTAATGATGATGATTATAGTGGGTGGTGATGAGTACGTATTTTATCTTCATCTACGCCCCCCTCTTTTGCTATGTCTGTGTCTGTGTCTTTGTCTAAGTTGATGTCCTAAGTCTCTTATGAGTGATCTGGAATTGGGTATAAGTTTTTCTATTTGCAAAAGAGTTCTAAAGGATATTATTTGAGAGAGAGAGAGAGAGAGAGAGAAGAGAGAGAGAGAGAGAGAGAGAGAGAGAGAGAGAGAGAGAGAGAGAGAGAGAGAGAGAGAGAGAGAGAGAGAGAGAGGGAGGGTAATAACGTATAAATAGCATAGTTACCTTTTGGACTCAATTACTAACACGGGAAAGAGAGAGAGAGAAAAAATTACTAA
>JACEEZ010019787.1:25000-35000 GCA_016584305.1 Chionoecetes opilio | reverse complement strand
TTTTGTATGAAGTGCGTTAATACGGAAAAGTTGACAGTAATGATAGTTAGTTAGATATGATGTATAGTATGATATGATTAGTTAGATAGTATAGTTGATATAATTATGCTTTTTTTATTGTAGTAGGTTAAGAAATAGGGTAAGAGGAAGGAGTGAAGCAAGGAATAGGAAGAAACAAAACAGTAATGACTTTATTCCGTTATTCACTCCTTTGCTATTCCTTTATCCTTGAACACCGGCCAAAAAAAGGAAGATGAGGTCCTTCAGAAGTCCTTAAGGAAATTTTTACATCATCATTGTTTACCCTATCCTCTTCCTATGCACTGTTATCCTGTCTTCTTCTCTTATCCTCTCTTCCTCTCTTCCTTCTCTCTTGCATCTATCCTCTTCCATTTTAAGTCGTCTTCTATTTTTCTGAATCACGTATTAAATATTTATTGGTATTTTTTTGTTTATCTTTTCTTCTCTCTCATACTCTTCCATTCTCATTCTTCTATTTATCTTAAATCACTTTTTCATATTTATTGTCTTTTTCTCTTTTATTTTTCTCTTTATCTTATTGTCTTAGTATCTTGTGTTATCTTTTGTCTTCTTACTAATATTGACCGTCATGCTTCCTCCTTCCTTTATCTTTTGTTTGTTAAGTAAGTAGTTTTATTTATCATTCACATCCTCTTTCTATTTTCCTTCGTTTCTTTCTTTTCCTTTTAAGCTTAGTCTTTCCTCCATCATTACTTTATTTCCTGCTTTTTTTTCCCCAATGTTTTCAATTAAACTCCCAATTAAACTCCCTTGATTTTTTCTTACAATTTTTTTCCTCTTCGTTTTTTGTCACCACCCTTCAATTTATTTCTTTATTAATTGAGTTCCCGAATATCATATCCTTTCATCCATTCCTTGTAGTGTATAAAATATCCTATTGCGACATCCTTTGTACTGTAGGATTGTGAAGTCATTGTTCTTAGTATCCATTTATTAACTCAAGAATCCTACTATACCTAAATAATCCCTACCATGGCTTGATAATATCCTTGACACCCTTTCGTCGCTTCTTAAAGGCATCCTACTGACATCCTTCTTCCTGGCGTAGGATCCCCCCCTCCCCCCTCCCCCCCTCCCCTCCATCCACTTAGCCTTCAGTACAACCTTCACATTCAACAAGGATTCCAGTTGCCGGTTATTATTAAAGTCCTTCGTAGGATCTGAATTTACTTCCCATTTTAAACGTCCAGTCGGCCGTGGGATGTCCTTGTGCTCCCCCCCTCCTACCTCCTTCTTTCCTCCTTCCCTTCCTTCCTCCTCTTTCCCTTCCTTCCCCTCCCCTCTTTCCCTTCCTCCTCCTAATCTTTTCCTCTCCTCCTTCCTACTCCTCCTCATTTCCTTCTCTCTTCTCTCCTTCCCTGCCTCCTTTCCTTCTCCTTTCCTTTCTTCTCCTTTCCTTCCTCCTTCTTTTCTTCCCTCTCTCCTCTCCTTCTCTTCCTCCTCCTTTCCTTCCCTCTCTCATCTCCTCCCTTCCTTCTTTCCTTCACTCTCTCCTCTCCTTCCATTTCTCCTCTTTTCCCTTCCCTCTCTTCTCTCCTTTCCTTCACTCTCTCCTCTCCTTCCCTTCTTCCTTCTCTTCCTCCTCCTCTCCTTCCCTTCTTCCTTCTCTTCCTCCTCCTCTCCTTCCCTTCTTCCTTATCTTCCTCCTCTTTTCCTTCCCTCTCTCCTCTCCTTCCTTTCCTCCTTCTTTTTCTCCTCCTTGGGGAGGTGGGTGGGGAGGAGCCTTCTACTTTCCTATCCTTTCTCTCTTATTATCTAGTTAGTGTAGTGTAGTTAAATCAAACAGCCATGTAAGGACCTAATGGTCTGTTGCTGTTTGTGTTTCCTTTGTATTCCTTTGTATTCCCTTTCCTTCCCTCTCTCGCCTTCCCTTCCTTATCTTAGATTTGATTGTGATGTGCGTGTTGGAGGAGGAAGAGGAGGTGGAGATAGAGGTAAAAGTTGAAAATCTCTCTCTCTCTTTCCTCTCTCTCTCTCTCTCTCTCTCTCTCTCTCTCTCTCTCTCTCTCTCTCTCTCTCTCTCTCTCTCTCTCTCCAATGGATGTGAAGGTCGACACGGCTTTCAGCATCAGATAAAAAGCACGTCTCCTTCAAGCGAACGAAGGGAGTGGGGGAAAATCTCATGATAAGAAATAATGGAGAAGGCAATACGCTTTGAGGAAGAGGGAAGTAATGAAGAGACGAAAAGAAGCTAAGGAAAGGTGAGAGTCAATCAGAATGGAGGAGATGAGGCAGATTAATAGAGAGAGAGAGAGAGAGAGAGAGAGAGAGAGAGAGAGAGAGAAGAGAGAGAAAAGAGAGAGAGAGAGAGAGAGAGAGAGAGATTTAATGCCAAAAAAGGAGAATGTGCAGAATGAGATGAGACAGAGAGAGAGAGAGAGAGAGAGAGAGAGAGAGAGAGAGAGAGAGAGAGGGAGGTTAAGGAAATGTGAGTCAATCAGAATACAGGAGACGAAACAGATTAACAGAGAGAGAGAGAGAGAGAGAGAGTGTATGTGTGTGTTTGTGTGTGTGTATGTATGTATGTATGTATGTATGTATGTATGTGTGTGTGTGGGGGTGGGGGTGGGGGTGTGGGGGTGGGGGTGTGTGTATGTGTGTGTGTGTGTGTGTGTGTGTGTGTGTGTGTGTGTGTTGTGTGTGTGTGTGTGTGTGTGTGTGTGTGTCTGTCTTTTTAACATGAGTTCTACCTGTTACACTGGAGCAAACATCTGTGTCACACGCGTCTGAGGGGTGAAGCGAGGATGCACAGGTGGGCTGGCGTGGTCGAGTAACAGCAGGTGATCAAAGGTAGGTCTTGTCGCCCCCTCAGGGAATTGTGATCGAACTGGATTTTCGAGTGTCTTAGGTTTCTCTCCTATTTGTTTTGCTTGTCATTGCACTTTCGTATTTTTTATGTTTGGATTATCATGATCTTAAATTCGTTGTGTTTAGGAATTAGCTCCATAACGGGACCTTTGAAATGAGGGTAGGTATTGCTCTCTCTCTCTCCTCTCTCTCTCACTCTCTCTTCTCTCTCTCTGGTCTCTCTCTCCTCATCTCTCTCTCTCTCTGTCTGTCGTTGGCACATTCTTCTTTTTTTGGCATTAATCTCTCTCTTCTCTTCTCTCTCATTCCCCTCTCTTCTCTCTGTCTCCTCTCTCTCTCTCTCTCTCTCTCTCTCTCTCTCTCTCTCTCTCTCTCTCTCTCTCTCTCTCTCTCTCTCTCTCTGTCTGTCTGTCTGGCACATTCTCCTTTTTTGGCATTAAATCTCTCTCTCTCTCTCTCTCTCTCTCTCTCCTCTCTCTCTCCCCATCTCCTCTCTCTCTCTCTCCTCTCTTTTCTCTCTCTCTCTCTCTCTCTCCTCTCTCCTCTCTCTCCCCTCTCTCTCTCTCTCGCTCTCTCTGTCTGTCTGGCACATTCTCCTTTTTTGGCATTAATCTCTCTCTCTCTCTCTCTTTTCTCTCTCTCTCATCTCCTCCTCTCTTCTCTCTCTCTCTCTCTCTCTCTTTCTCTTCTCTCTCCTCTCTCTCTCTCTCTTCTCGAGTTTTGTTTTAGAAATGTATAGAATGAGAGAAATGTGAATATATGATAAATGAGAAATACAGTAATAAAAAAAAATTAAAAAATCTGTATTATTTGTTTGGTATTTTTGCGTATTTTTTCGTCTCTGTTTTAGGTTTTTTTTTAGTTTTGTTTAGATGGTTTTTTTTTTTTTTTTTTTTTTTTTTTTTTTTTTTTTTTTGTCAGGCATTGAAGTTTTTTTTAATTTTATTTTGTATAGTCATTGTAAGGTTAACATGCACGTGGTAAGGTAATCTAGGTTCTAAGTTGATTTAATTCAGTTTGTTCATCTTCTTAGACGTGAAATTTCTAAGAGTTATTTTGGTTCTTCAATCATTTTTTCATGCATTAATAATAATATAATTGACGTTCTTGTACGAAAAAAAATGGTCATGAAAATCTAAGATGATATGGATACAATTTATGATAAACAGAACAATTTCAAACAATGAAAGAAACAAGATTAGGTGATAGAAGATAGAAAGAAAGAAAGAAAGAAAGATAAGGGAGAATAATGAGAGATAGAAATAATATCTGAACAGTATCACTATCACACACACACACACACACACACACACACACACACACACACACACACACAACTCACACTCACACTCACACACACACACACACTCACACACACCACACACAACACACACACACACACACACAACACCAAAACACACACACAGAGCACACACAGGCCACACCACACTCAACGCTACACACACACACACACACACACACACACACACACCACACACACACACACACACACACACACATACACACATATATAGATAGATAGATAGATAGATATATGCTTTATTGACCACAGTATTTACAAGGGAAATCGATAAAATACCAACGAACTCAATAAAACGCAATATAACACACACACACACACACACACACACACACACACACACACACACACACACACACACACACACACACACACACACACACACACACCATAGCGCGAGAACAAGCACGTCTCACAGGAAGTCTTTCATGGGCGAGACAATGACGTCACGCCAATTATAGGTTCAGAAATAGCCCAAAAGGTGGTGGTGGCAACGCTGCTACTCCCTCACCCCCCTGATTGGCAACACTGATATGCTTAATAGAAGATAATACGGGTAATAATTATGATAAACCAGATAAATAAACAATGAAAGAGACATAAGATTAGGTAATAGAAGAAATAGAAGGAAGAAAGAAAGGGAGATACCGTCACTTGCCACTATAACTAAAAGAATAGTAATAGACGAATACTAGTAATAGTTAGAAGAAGAAGAAGAAATAGTCTCCTAGTTAATCTCCCTATTAACCTAGAAGAATAATCTATCTATCTATCTCTCCCTATCTCACTCTATCTATAAAGAAGTAATAGAAGAATAGTCATTTTATGTTCACCCGAAGGCATATAGTGACAAAAAAACCATACTATACATACATGAGTGAGTAAACTTAAGTGATAAAGTAGGAGAGGAAAGGGAGGGGCGAAAAGAGGATGCCCGCTTATCTATTGCTGTTTTTTGTTATTCTATTTTATTGTATATCCTTTGTTATTTTGCTTCTATGTAAAAATGTAATAGATGTAAATAGAGCTAAAAAGAAGAGGAGAAAGGGAGAGGAGGAAGGGAGCAAACTATAGGAGGATTATAATTATCAAAGGAAATAAGGAATAAACGGTAGTGATACGTAAGCCAGGAATATGATGGCCTGTGTTGATGATAAGATAAGGAATGTTGATATAAAAGATAAGACTATAGAGAAGAATATCATAGTAAAATAAAAGGAAGAATATATAGCTACCGTAGATAACACTAAAGTCGCCAGGACAACGTTTATTTTTTATTTACAGACGTGTGGTGGCGTTAATACTTACATTTCTACATCCATGATTTCAGGGAAGTTAGAAGGGGCTATCTGGAGAGTCTGTGTCATTTTGTTATTTCATCTGTGTCATAGTATGGCTATAAATGAACAAATTACAAAAATAAAACAGAGTGGCGACGTTGATAACGGGCTACACTAAGGTCGCCATCTAGTGTTTATGTTCTGAGTGTCCTCCCGCCGTCGCCCGAAAAAAAACCGGGTAGTGAAATTTGATACCGTATATACTTACAGATACAAAGCATAAAACAACGCTGAAACAGGGTAGATTATACAGTCATGATATAAACTACTGTGTATCATCTTCAGTGGCACATACAAAGCAGTAGTGATGCTATAATTCGTAATATATGGCGCCTGGCGACATTATTGCAGCTGGCGACTATAGTGTTATCTACGGTAGATTTCACACTTAAGCATGATAAACAGATGTAGGTTGAAGAGAAGAAAGTACTGAAAATAATAATAAGAATGAAATAATAATAAGAATAAAAAAAATAAGAAGAATTAAAAAATAATAAGAATTAAAAAAATAAGAAGAATTAAAAAATAATAAGAATTAAAAAAATTAAGAATAAAAAAATAATAAGAATAAAAAATAATCATAATAATAAAAAAATAAGAAGAAGAATGAAAAAAAAATAATAAGAATGAAAATTGATAAGAATGAAAAAAATATTAATAAGAATAAAAAAGCTATAATGGGAGTAAATGACAGTATTATAACCAGTAAGACAGACGCCTTAGTCGGCGAAGGACGAGCGAGCCCGTAGAAACCATCCGTCACCCGGAGTTTGACCTGTGTGACATTGCTAGGTGTGTGGTCTAAAAAACCACACACCAAATTTCAACTTAGTCGGTACAGCGTTTCTCAGCTATAGCAAGATAACGTTGTCTGACACCCCTCACGCGGCACGCGCCACGCGCCATGCTGACCCCTCACGTGAGACAAAACATGTTAAGCACAAATAGGGATTGAATGGGGCTATCAGATGGCAAAGACTGCTTGTTAATCGGAAGCGGGATTCCAAAGATATAAGCTCCTGAAAAGCGTGACGGTCGGTCGGGTCGGGTCGGGTCGAGTCGGCCGCTTAAGTGAGAAAAATCCCGTATCCACTGAGGACTCACGAGCGCTTCGCGCTCGCTCGTAATTAGTAATATATTAATGACTGAAATTATGGTTAGTTACAGTGCGTTGATATAAATGGCGTTTACCCTTACAACCCTAATGTTTATTATATCAGAAGAATTATTTATTATTGGATAGCTTTGACGTGGCCAGTATTTGCTCGTGGTCTGATGGTGCAATTTAGTCCACTCGTTAATGATACGTAGTGATAAGTGTATCTTTTTTTTTATTTATTATTATTATTAATATATATTTATTATTGCCAAAGTGGGATAACTGCTCAAAATTTGTATACATCTGAAACGGGTGAAGTTTAGGATTAGTTCGTGTGTGTGTGTGTGTGTGTGTGTGTGTGTGTGTGTGTGTGTGTGTGTGTGTGGAGGGGGGGGTATGTGGAAGAGAGGTAGAGTAGAGATAGGCATTATATCGCTAACTTTCCACTGT
Organism: Chionoecetes opilio; assembly: GCA_016584305.1. Lineage (NCBI taxonomy): Eukaryota > Metazoa > Arthropoda > Malacostraca > Decapoda > Majidae > Chionoecetes > Chionoecetes opilio. Next base: position 27,940 of record JACEEZ010019787.1, on the reverse strand, counting down.
TTAACATATTAGTGGAGTGAACTTTTTCTTTCTTCCACCCTTCCACCTCCTCGCGGCCACCACCACCTCCACCTTCCACTGTGTCACCTGGTCCACCTGTCTTCATGCACCTGTTTGTAGTGTGTGGAATGTACCTGTTTACCTGCTGTTATCTCGCTCCTAAAGCACACACACACACACACACACACACACCACACACACACACACACAACACACACACACACACACACACACACAACACACACACACACACACACACACACACACACACACACAAAACACACACACACACAGACACAAGAGAGAGAGAGAAGAGAGAGAAGAGAGAGAGAGGGGAGAGAGAGAGGACGGAGAGAGAGAGAGAGAGAGAGAGAGAGAGAGATGAGGGCGAAAAGAGAGGAGCAAGAAGGAGAGTAGGAACAGTTTGAGAGTAGAACAGAGAGAGAGAGAGAGAGAGAGAGAAGAGAGAGAGAGAGAGAGAGAGAGAGAGAGAGAGAGAGAGAGAGAGATGAGGGCGAAAAGAGAGGAGCAAGAAGGAGAGTAGGAACGTTTGAGGGGAGACAGAGAGAGAAGAGAGCAGAGAAGAGAGAGAAAGAGAGAGAGAGAGAGAAGAGAGAGAGAGAAGAGATGAGGCGAAAAGAGGGAGAAGAAGAGAGAGGAACAGTTTGAGAGGATGAGAGGAGAGAGACGATAGGAACGAGATAGAGAGAGAAGAGACCAGGAGTGTAGAGTAGGAAGATAGGAAGAGAGATCAGGCAGAGCTAAAGGAGCAATTTTAGCGTAAGGACATTTCAGGATATGTATTACAGTAGGGTAAGACAGGAGAGTGGTAAAGTAATTTCCTAAGCTGGCTCGAAAGTTGTCGTACTCTATTCTTTTACTAGTTTATATCATTCTATGTCTAAACACTATTAGAAATCTATTGTCTATCTCTCTCCCCATCCTCGCTTCTTCAGCTCACTCTCTCTCTCTCTGTCTCTCTCTGTTCCTCTCCCTTCTCTCTCGTTTCTTCTATCTTCATTTCTTTCATTCTCTCCCTTACTCCTCTCTGTCTTTCCCTCTCTCTCTCTCTCTCTCTCCCCTCCTCTCATCCTTCCTCTCCTCTCCTCCTTTTCTCCTCTTCTCTCTCCTCTCTCTCTCCCCTCTCTCTTTTTCCCCTCTCCTCTCTCTCTCTCTCCTCCTCTCTCTCTCTCGTCTCTCTCTCTCTCTCTCTCTATCCTCTCTCTCTCTCTCTCTCTCTCTCTCTCTCATCTTCTCTCTCTCCTCTCTCTCCTCTCGCTCCTCCGCGTCTCCTCGCTCTCGCTTTTCTCTCGTCCTGTGTGTGTGTTGTGTGTGTGTGGTGTGTGTGTGTTGTGTGTGTGTGTGTGTGTTGTGTGTGTGTGTGTGGGTGTCTGTTTATTTATTTGTGTTGTGTGTTGATTGGTGATGTAGCTTTGATATTTTTATTAGTTCAATTACTTTCATCATCAATTTCATCACTATATTGTCACCATCATCACCATCGCAGACTTTGCTATTGTCATCAGTGTTGTCTTTACTCTCTGTCATCACAACTTTCACCACCACACACACACTCCCGACCTCCAACACCAACACAGCCACTACTACTACTACTATTAATTCTACCTTTACTACTGCTACTACCACTATTACTACTACTACTACTAATAATAATAATAATAATACCACTCCTACTACTACTACTACTACTACTACTACTACTACTACTACTACTACTACTACTACTACTACTACTACTACTACTACTACTACTACTACTACTACTACTACTACTATTCCCACTCCTGTACCGCTATATACCACCACCACCAATGTCTCGGGAAAGTTGTTTTTTATTTCTTGTGAAAGTTTCTCTGATCAAAGCTAAAACTCTACCTTGCAAATAACCTACTTCAATATACTCACCTCTCTCTCTCTCTCTCTCTCTCTCTCTCTCTCTCTCTCTCTCTCTCTCTCTCTCTCTCTCTGCAGCCCCCTACCACATCATCCCTATCTTAGCCTCTTTTTACCTAGCTAGAGCCAATAGTTCCCTCTTAGTCCATTTTTTTCACGTGTCTCCCACCATCACCCTCTTATCCCGTCCTTTCCAGCCTTCTCTTTAAACATCCTACCTTTTAAATCCCCCTTTTTTTTATATTTAAACAGTTATTAAACATACTGGGTTAAAAAAATAGATAAGGTAGGCCAGTAAATGTTCAAGATCCATACTTATATTACTCCCAAACCCGTGTTACTCTCTACTATAAGTATCTTCAACGCCTCTATTTCCTTCGTCTTCGCACTAATATCTCACTGCCAATCCTTTTCCTTTGCCAGAATTTAAGCATACTGGGTTAAAAAGCAGATAAGGTAGGGCAGTAAATATTCAAGACTCCTTCTTATACTACGCCCAAACCCGTGTTACTCTCTACTAGTATCTACAGCTCCTCTATTATCTTCTTCTTCGCACTAATATCTCACTGCCAGTCCTTTTCCTTTGCCAGAATTTACTCTTTTGAAGCATAAGTCTTGCCAAGGTTCGTCTTATGCCAACCCTAACCTATGTCAAGTTTTGCCTGCCTTTCTTGCTTGCCAGGACGGACGGACGCAACGTATACACTAAATACCAAAATATACTCATTGTAAAGTAGGAGTTTGTTAAGCACTTTCACCTTCACAGAGAGAGGGGACAGGGGGAGAGAGAGGGGAAACGAGAGAGAGAGAGAGAGAGAGAGAGGGGAGAGAGAGGAGAGAAAAGGGGAGAGAGAGAGAGGGGAGAGAGAGAGAGAGAGATTCAGATTGAGAGAGTATAAGAAACAGGATGAAAAAAAATTTAAAGGAAAGCAAATGAAGTGAGGTTGGAGTGAGGAGAGAGGAGAGAGAGAGAGAGAGAAGAGAGAGAGGGGAGGGGAGGGGAGAAGAGAGGAGAGAGAGAGGGGA
>JACEEZ010019787.1:12500-20000 GCA_016584305.1 Chionoecetes opilio | reverse complement strand
CCACAGATACCACACAGCAGATACCCTTCTACCACAGATACCACACAGCAGATACCCTTCTACCACAGATACCACACAGCAGATACCCTTCTACACAGATACCACACAGCAGATACCCTTCTACCACAGATACCACACAGCAGATACCCTTCTACCACAGATACCACACAGCAGATACCCTTCTACCACAGATACCACACAGCAGATACCCTTCTACTACAGATACCACACAGCAGATACCCTTCTACCACAGATACCACACAGCAGATACCCTTCTACCACAGATACCACACAGCAGATACCCTTCTACCACAGATACCACACAGCAGATACCCTTCTACCACAGATACCACACAGCAGATACCCTACTATACCACAGATACCACACAGCAGATACCCTTCTACTACAGATACCACACAGCAGATACCCTTTTACCACAGATACCACACAGCAGATACCCTACTATACCACAGATACCACACAGCAGATACCCTACTACCACAGATACCACACAGCAGATACCCTTCTACCACAGATACCACACAGCAGATACCCTACTATACCACAGATACCACACAGCAGATGCCCTACTATACCACAGATACCACACAGCAGATACCCTACTACCACAGATACCACACAGCAGATACCCTACTATACCACAGATACCACACAGCAGATACCCTACTATACCACAGATACCACACAGCAGATACCCTACTATACCACAGATACCACACAGCAGATACCCTTCTACCACAGATACCACACAGCAGATACCCTACTATACCACAGATACCACACAGCAAATACCCTACTATACCACAGATACCACACAGCAGATACCCTACTATACCACAGATACCACACAGCAGATACCCTACTATACCACAGATACCACACAGCAGATATACCCTACTATACCACAGATACCACACAGCAGATACCCTACTATACCACAGATACCACACAGCAGATACCCTACTATACCACAGATACCACACAGCAGATACCCTACTATACCACAGATACCAACACAGCAGATACCCTACTATACCACAGATACCACACAGCAGATACCCTTCTATACCACAGATACCACACAGCAGATACCCTTCTACCCCAGATACCACACAGCAGATACCCTTCTACCACAGATACCACACAGCAAATACCCTTCTAACACAGATACCACACAGCAGATACCCTTCTACCACAAGATACCACACAGCAGATACCCTTCTACCACAGATACCACACAGCAGATACCCTACTATACCACAGATACATAACAGCAGATACCCTTCTACCACAGATACCACACAGCAGATACCCTTCTACCACAGATACCACACAGCAGATACCCTTCTACTACAGATACCACACAGCAGATACCCTTCTACTACAGATACCACACAGCAGATACCCTTCTACCACAGATACCACACAGCAGATACCCTAATATACCACAGATACCACACAGCAGATACCCTTCTACCACACATACCACATAGCAGATACCCTACTATACCACAGATACCACACAGCAGATACCCTACTATACCACAGATACCACACAGCAGATACCCTACTATACCACAGATACCACACAAGCAGATACCCTACTATACCACAGATACCACACAGCAGATACCCTACTATACCACAGATACCACACAGCAGATACCCTACTATACCACAGATACCACACAGCAGATATACCCTACTATACCACAGATACCACACAGCAGATACCCTTCTACCACAGATACCACACAGCAGATACCCTTCTACCACAGATACCACACAGCAGATACCCTACTATACCACAGATACCACACAGCAGATACCCTACTATACCACAGATACCACACAGCAGATACCCTACTATACCACAGATACCACACAGCAGATGCCCTACTATACCACAGATACCACACAGCAGATACCCTACTACCACAGATACCACACAGCAGATACCCTTCTACCACAGATACCACACAGCAGATACCCTACTATACCACAGATACCACACAGCAGATACCCTACTATACCACAGATACCACACAGCAGATACCCTACTATACCACAGATACCACACAGCAGATACCCTACTATACCACAGATACCACACAGCAGATACCCTACTATACCACAGACACATAACAGCACGCACACTACTACCCGACACACTCGACTACTACCCGACTACTACCCGACACACTCGACTACTACCCGACACACTCGACTACTACCCGACTACTACCCGACTACTACCCGACACACTCGACTACTACCCGACTACTACCCGACTACTACCCGACACACTCGACTACTACCCGACTACTACCCGACATCTCGTGCCTAGGATCCAACAAGGCAGTAACAGAGGCGGCGACCGATGTGAGTTGTGGATGACGAAGGTTCAGAAATGAGAAAGTGGAAAACTCACGTTGACGATGGCGGGGAAATCAGCAGAAGAGTCAAGACACATCAAGGCACATCAAGGCACATCAAGGCACATCAATAGCCAGCCAACCATCGCAAGAAGACCTCTGACGTGCCCTAGTTTAAGTTCCTTCACTCTTTGACAATGAATAGATGGATAACATTCACGACGAGATATTGCAATACAGTGGTGAAAAGGGTAAGATAAAGTTGGGGGCGTACGCTATGTTGTGCGTGGCCTCGGTGCTCATCTCCGTCGCATTAGCCATTGACCCTGTGGTGGGTGACAAGGGGCAAAGGAATAGAAACGGAAGATAAGGGGCTACGTCAGAAATGGAAATACAACGAAAGACTGAATACTGAAAGACTGAAGATACTGTTTTGTGATGAGAGATTCCCAAGTGAACATATTATTGCTGATGATTCCATGATTTATTTGTTTCAAGGGTAAGTTGTCAAGGGTTTCAAAGAGTATCATTTACTTTTTTTTATTCACTAATTATTATTTTATTATATTATTCATGCCCTTTTTTTTTATTGCTTCACTTATTCTAGGCAAATGTATTTAACGTAAACCAGGAAATGTCTCTAGAAGCTGTGATTTCTGGCCTATGATTGTTTAGCACGTATTCAAGGTTGCTTATACAGGCAGGGAAAAAACCACTAGGAATTTATCTTGCCATGGGTAGGTAGTGAGTGAAGGAGAACTTAAGTTAATAAAAAATGTAAATAAACTTGTCTCCACCCATGAGTTCGAGTACTTATACATGGGGCAGTACAATGCAATGTCTCAGGAACCAGGCAATAAGAGAGGCATAATACTGTACATTACTATTGAAGTACTGCCATAGAAAGCTTTACGTAGATAGCTTCATATAGACCTTGGTGGTAAAAGGCTAAAAGCTATAGGATGAAGGGATCGAGGAGGAGGAGGTGGAGGAGGTGGAGGAGGAGGAGGAGGGGGAGAGGAGAGGATAGAGAAGTAAAGAGGAGTCAGCCTGGTCACAGAGAGAGAGAGAGAGAGAGAGAGAAGGGGAGGAGGTAAAGGATGCCAAGTAGTGGAATTTCGTCTCTCTTTCTGAACTGCGAGGTGGAGGGCCTGGGTTATCTAGGAGGAGGGGGTTGGGGGAGCGTGAGACGGTAGGGGAAAGGGGTGCAGTGGTACGGGGGAGGGGGGGACGTTTAGCCTTGGCGTTACGGAAGCCACGAATGACGCAGAACGGGACGGACGTAACACCATCCAGAAATAACGCTCCGAAAGTGACACTAGATAAATAGCAACACTTTCCTTGCAGTGACGTAGTGATGTTAGAATATTCTTGTGGTAGGCTTGTTTTGTTCTACCATTATATTTTATAGGCTATGTAGTTTTATTTGTTTGTATCGTTATCGTGTTGCTTTGGTGTTGATTTTTTTGTATCTATGGGGTGGTTGTGGTAGTGGTGGTGATGGTTGATGAGGTAGTGGTAGCAGTAGTGGTAGTGGTGGTGGTGGTTGATGAGGTAGTGGTAGCAGTAGTGGTAGTAGTGGTGATGGTTGATGAGGTAGTGGAAGCAGTAGTGGTAGTGGTGGTGGTGGTGGTTGATGAGGTAGTGGTAGCAGTAGTGGTAGTAGTGGTGATGGTTGATAAGGTAGTGGTAGCAGTAGTGGTGGTGATGGTTAATGAGGTAGTGGTAGTGGTAGTGGTGGTGATGGTTAATGAGGTAGTGGACGTAGTAGTGGTAGTGGTGGTGATGGTTAATGAGGAGGTATAGTGGTGGTGGTGGAAGTGGTAGTGATTGTGACCTGAGTACCGCTACACCACACATCCGGGGCTTACAGGAGAGGGTAAGAACACACACACACACACACACACACACCCACACACACACACACCCACACACACACACACACACTCAGAAGATAAATCAATATTTCAACTCCTTTATTGTAACTGATAGGAAAAATATAAAGTAATGTAATATGCAAGATGAATGGCAGGAGTTGTTAGTGCGTGAAGGATCTATCGGCTTTCATCCTCCGCCTTCAGGAGTTTTGTTTTATGGGTGAACGAAGCGATGACATGAATATTGAAGGAAGGATTGAGTGATTGACCAAACGTGGAATGTAAGATATGAGAGAGAGAGAGAGAGAGAGAGAGAGAGAGAGAGAGAGAGAGAGAGAGAGAGAGAGAGAGAGAGAGAGAGAGAGAGATTATAAAGCAGAGAAGCATAGAGGAGGTACGTGAACCACTCATCAGCAAACACTTTCCTCCTCCTCCTCCTCCTCTTACCACCACCACCACCATCACTACAACCACCACTACAACCACTACTACCACCACTACAACCACTACTACCACCACTGCAACCCCTCCCTGCAGATCACAAGGAATGGCAAAACACGCTCTAACAATCCTCTATGGTTGCAGATCAGGGTTATGATTGTAGAAGTGAAGTGGAGTAAGAGTGTGTGAGGAATTGTTGGCTAGACGTGCTGGGTTCAAGGACTTCGGGAGAGGCGAGGAGGGAGGGAAGGGAGAGAGAGAGAGAGGGGAGGGAAGGGAGAGGAAGGGAGGGAGAGGGAATTGTGCGCCAGTGAACGGGATATTTCCTGCCGGGTCTCTCATCTAGGTGACCAATGACCTCCGTTTACCTGTCTTCCTCTGACTCTTCATCCCTTGCGCAGATGACAGCCCAACCTGCATTCCGAAATTAATTCACCTGTGTATCGCTAGCAGGTAGAGAAAGAGAGAGAGAGAGAGAGAGAGAGAGAGAGAGAGAGAGAGAGAGAGAGAGAGAGAGAGAGAGAGAGAGAGAGAGAGAGAGAGAGAGAGAGAGAGAGAGAGTGTGAGTGAGATCTTGAACCTTTACTGCCTTAACTTATCTACTTTTCAAACCATTTCTGTGCTTAATAACTGTTTAAATATCAAAATAAAAAAGAGACAGTGGATGAGAGCTGAGAGACAGTGAGTGAGCTAAGAGTAAGTAAGAGCTAAGTAAGTGCTAAGTAAGTAAGTAAGAGCTAAGTAAGTGGCTAAGTAAGTAAGTAAGAGCTAAGTAAGTGCTAAGTAAGTAAGTAAGAGCTAAGTAAGTGCTAAATAAGTAAGTAAGAGCTAAGTAAGTGTTAAGTAAGTAAGAGCTAAGTAAGTGCTAAGTAAGTAAGTAAGAGCTAAGTAAGTGCTAAGTAAGTAAGTAAGAGCTAAGTAAGTGCTAAGTAAGTAAGTAAGAGCTAAGTAAGAGCTAAGTAAGTAAGTAAGAGCTAAGTAAGTGTTAAGTAAGTAAGTAAGAGCTAAGTAAGTGCTAAGTAAGTAAGTAAGAGCTAAGTAAGTGCTAAGTAAGTAAGTAAGAGCTAAGTAAGTGCTAAGTAAGAGCTAAGTAAGAGCTAAGTAAGTGCTAAGTAAGTAGGTAAGAGCTAAATAAGTGCTAAGTAAGTAAGTAAGAGCTAAGTAAGTGTTAAGTAAGTAAGTAAGAGCTGAGTAAGTAAGTAAGAGCTAAGTAAGTGCTAAGTAAGTAAGTAAGAGCTAAGTAAGTGCTAAGTAAGTAAGTAAGAGCTAAGTAAGTGCTAAGTAAGTGCTAAGTAAGAGCTAAGTAAATGAGTAAGAGAGCAAGGAAACAGGGAGAGGGTGTGTGTTACGTGAAAAAGGAACTCGGATACATAAAGTGCAACGTCCTCAGTACTTGGTAACTTCTTATGTCTTCCTGAAGCTATCGTAAGACTCTCGTGAGAAAAATTGTTCCACTTCGGTAACGCTAAATTGAGGGTGTCTAGGAAGTATATACTGACTAGGAAGGGACCATCACATAACAGGAATGACTTTTGTGCCATTCCCTTCATTTATCTTCATTATTTCATTATCTTATCTATTTCATATATTTTCTATTCCCTTCCTTTATCTTATCTTGCTATTTCATGTCCTAATTGTTATTCCTCTCTTCCTCTTCTCTTTCACATCAGCGGAATTACTCTTGTGTCTCATTCCCTTTATTTATCTGTATTTCATGTCATTCCTCTCTTACTCTTCCTCTTTTACATAAACGACATTACTCTTGTGTCTCATTCCCTTTATTTATCTGTCTATTTCATGTCATTCCTCTCTTCCTCTTCCTCTTTTACATAAACGACATTACTCTTGTGTCTCATTCCCTTTATTTATCTGTCTATTTCATGTCATTCCTCTCTTCCTCTTCCTCTTTTACATAAACGACATTACTCTTGTGTCTCATTCCCTTCATTTATCTGTCTATTTCATGTCATTCCTCTCTTCCTCTTCCTCTTTCACATAAACGGAATTACTCTTGTGTCTCATTCCCTTCATTTATCTGTATTTCATGTCATTCCTCTCTTCCTCTTCCTCTTTTCTCTCTCTCCTCCATCCATGTATCTACGCATCTGCTTACACCTACCTGCTTACACCTACCTGCTTACCTACTCAGCCATAGCCAGTCATTCTCTCCCTCTCTTCTCTACTCTCCCTATCCATTACTCCCTCCCCCTTCCCTCCCTCCCTCCCTACCTACCCATCTCCCTCCCTTTGTCAAACACTGTGGCCCGCTTAACCCACCCATGCCAATACCCCAATAGGTACCTGGAACTGTCGCCGATAGGAACACTCGCCGACGTCGGTGAGTGTTCCTATTTTTCACGTCGGCGAGTGTTCCCATTACCCATGTTTCTGCATTCGGGGATTAAATACCAACAATAGCCTGAAGAGTTAGACTAGGTTATGTAGTTAGGTTAGGTTAGGTTAGATTCCTTTTCATATATTACAAGTTGAACTGTCGCTGAAAATTTACGTCGGCGAGTGTTCCAATGTCGGCGAGAGTTCTCGTTTGGTGTTTCGGCGACAGTTCCATAAACCTGGAAATACGATGAGTATTATCTTATTTACCTCCTCCTCCTCCTACCCGATTTCCTTATCCTCTTCCTCTTCCTCCTTCCTCCCTTCCTCCTTCCTCTTCCTCTTCCTCCTCCTCCTCCTCCTACTATAACTACTATACCGATACTATACTACTATTATACTGTACTTACTACCATTATACTTTACTACTATACTATACTACTACTATAGC
>JACEEZ010019787.1:0-2500 GCA_016584305.1 Chionoecetes opilio | reverse complement strand
CTCTCGTTTTGTTTTATGGTGGCTGCAAACTTTTACATCCTGTCTTTCACCTTGTTGTTTTTTCTCTCGTTTATCATAAAAAGTTAAATGTTTATTGATCATGTTATATACGTAAATGTGTGTATCTTAAATATCATGTGTGTGTGTGTGTGTTTTGGTTGTGTGTCTGTGTCTGTGTCTGTGTCTGTGTCTGTGTCTGTGTGTGTGTGTGTGTGTGTGTGTGTGTGTGTGTGTGTCTGTGTGTGTGTCTGTGTGTGTGTGTGTGTGTGTGTGTGTGTGTGTGTGTGTGTGTGTGTGTGTGTGTGTGAGCAGCTTGTCATACATCATAATCTTGCCCAAAACGTGTGAATATAAAAGATTGTGTAAGTTATGGACACACACACACACACACACACACACACACACACACACACACACACACACACACACACACACACACACACACACACACACACACATAAACACCAAAAAAAACCCAGTAACTATTAAATAAAATAATAATAAAAAATAAAAAAAAATAAAAACATACAACGTTCAGTGATTAACAGTTACACATGATCAGGTGAATTTTAGTTTATATTCCCTTAAGGTCAAACAACTCTGTCTTCCTACTATATTAAGGGGAGGACATGACCCTGACGGAGAGAGTGAGGGAGTGAAGGGGCTCTTGAATTAGGGGCTAACCATGTATAATTAAAGACGGTAATGTTATGGTAATGAAAGGAAACAGCTCTTTAGTTGTCGTATATTTGCTTCGTTTTTGTTCTTGATGTCGCTGTGGTGTGAAGGATATTGGTAACAGTGGTAGTAGTAGTAGTTGTTGTAGTAGTAGTAGTAGTTATAGTAGGTAGTAGTAATTATAGTAGGTAGTAGTAGTAGTAGGTGGTAGTAGTAGTAGTAGTAGTAGTTGTTGTTGTTGTAGTAGTAAGATAAGATAAGATTTTCATCCTATCTAGACACTTTGCAAGTACCAACTACAAGGTTATTGACTATACAAAGCGCCGCCACGTCAGCACGAACTAGGCGGACTCGAAACGCTGACCGAATGCGCAGGGACGCTGCACATTGCGAGGTCACGTCTCTACCAACCTTGCCACCCTGACGGGCTGTTGTAGTAGTAGTAGTAGTAGTAGTAGCTTTTGTTGTTGTAGTAGTAGTTTTTGTCGTAGTAGTAGTAGTCGTAGTAGTAGTAGTAGTAGTAGTAGTAGTAGTAGTAGTAGTAGTAGTAGTAGTAGCTTTTGTTGTTGTAGTAGTAGTTTTTGTCGTAGTAGTAGTAGTAGTAGTAGTAGTAGTAGTAGTAGTAGTAGTAGTAGTAGTAGTAGTAGTGAATAGGATGGAGAATAGTGGCAGTGATTATATTATAGTAGTTGTAGTTGTAGAATGAAGTTGTGGTATTGGCTTTCACACGTAGAAATAAGATACAGTAGTAGTGGTGGTAGATAATGGTAGTAGAAGTGGTAGTAGTGGTGGTGGTAGTAGTGGATGGTGGAGCAACATCTGTAGTAGTGGTGGTAGATAGTGGTTGTAGAAGTAGTAGTAGTGGTAGTAGTGGTGGTGGTAGTGGTGGATGGTGGAGCAACATCTGACAACCCGTGTTGGTTCCACTTTCACCAGTCACTCCGCTAGGCAAGGACGGGGTGGAAGAAGAGGAAGAGGAGGAGGAGGAGGAGGAGGAGGAGGAGAGGAGGAGGAGAGAAGAGCGAGGTTGTTTGAGGAAAGAAAGAGGGAGAAAGAAGATATAGGAAGAAGAGGAAGATTAGGAGGAGCAGTGAAACATCTGTAGGAATTAGGAAGACTAAGAAATGAGAGAGAGAGAAGAGAGAGAGAGAGAGAGAGAGAGAGAGAAGAGAGAGAGAGAGAGAGAGAGAGAGAGAGAGAGAGAGAGAGGAGAGTGGGGGATGAGTTTTTGTTGATATAGCCACATTTTTACCTCTCTCTCTCTCTCTCTCTCTCTCTCTCTCTCTCTCTCTCTCTCTCTCTCTCTCTCCTCTCTCTCTTCTCTCTCTCTCGTCTCTCTCTCTCTCTCTCTCTCTCTCTCTCTCTCTCTCTCTCATCTCTCTCTTCTCTCTCTCTCTCTCTTCTCTCTCTCTCCTCTCTCTCTCTCCTCTCTCTTCTCTCTCTCTCTCTCTCTCTCTCTCTCTCTCGGCAGGACCAGTTTGTGAGTCTAAGTATGACGTCTTTAACAGCTGCGAGGGTCCAAGGCTGGATCAGGCGTACCACGTTCGGTCCCCCTTAAGTTAATCAGAGACAGTCGTGACCTTAACACAACACACACACACACACACACACACACACACACACACACACGCACTGACCTACCCAAATACACACATTATTGGGTAGTGTAGTGTACCTATGTGTGTGTGTGTGTGTGTGTGTGTGTGTGTGTGTGTGTGTGTGTGTGTGTGTGTGTGTGTGTGTGTGTGTGTGTGTCTACAGCTTTTTTGTCACGCCATACTCTTACTCCCCTGCGACATTTAAGCAAAGAATACAAAGGAAT
>JACEEZ010019785.1:92500-95771 GCA_016584305.1 Chionoecetes opilio | reverse complement strand
TTTTCTCTCTCTCTCTCTCTCTCTCCCCAATCCCCCACATTATTTCCTTTTTCCCCCTTTTAAACCTCACTTTCTCTTTTTGGGCCCTTTGGGCTCCCTTTTTTCACTTAATCTAGGTAGCCCCGGGGCCCTTCAAAAGCACCCCCTCCCCCACCCCTTCGCGCCAGTAAAAAAAAAAAAAAAATCACAAAGGAAAAACCAGAGGTGGAGGAGGAGAATGAAGAGGAGGGGGAAGGAGGGGGAAAGGGAAAAAAAGGGAAGGGGGGAGTAAATACATATCCCTGGAATACTAGGAATAAAAAATACACCGGGAGCCCCGGGTTAAACCTTTAAGTAGGGTATCTGCTTAACTAAAATACAACTAACAATCAACTACAGGTAAGAAGAACTTTGGAAAGGGTACCATATCCCAAAAAGAAGATAGGGAACCATGGAATTTTCCCGGGGTGGAATGAAAGGATTTTAAAGTATGCTAACTACAACTACCATAGCACTAATCGACCGAAGGACTAAAATATAAAATTCGTAGGGCAAATAAAAAACCCTTTTTTCCCAGACAAAAATTTTACATACAGAAACGCGTCAAGTCTTTTTTTAAATGAAGTTATTGGATGGCTTCAACAAAATTCGCGGGTTAATTTTTTCCCCGGATCGTTAACAATTTCTAACTTGGGAAAAATTTTTTACGGAGATCTGGCTGAAAACTTTGCCCAAATTCAGTTTTGGGGACCGTTGTTTTTTTTTTTGGCCGTGAGGATCAGGCTCGAATGGGTTTTCTTTTGTTTAAATGACAGCAAACCCTTTTTGGATCTTAAAATTTATATCAAGTCCCCACGGTTTTCTACGACCCTTTAAAAGGGAAAAACATATTAATTTTCCGCAGCCCCTTTTTCCCTAAGATGAACTTCCCCACAGAGGGAAATTAAAGTTTGATTGCTTTTCTTTGAACTGATTCCAATTTGGCTTGATTTTTTTTACGAAACAAGGGGGCCCCAAATTGAACGGCATATTCTTAGTGTGGCCTAACCAAAGACGTGTATACTCATGTTTTAAATTTTCGGAGTTTTGTGTTCAAATTTGGGCGTTTGATAAAGGCCCAACATTATATTCCCCTTTTTTAAACTGGCAGCCGGGCAATGCGTACGGGTTTTAAAAATCATTCCCCTAATATACACCTAAACCCTTTTTCCTGCTGTATTCATTTAAAACGATTTATTTTGCTTTTTAATAGCAAAATGGGGTTTATCTTTTCCCTATATGCTTACTTTATTTTCTATGGGAATTGTTTTTTAATAGCCTTTATCACTCCAGTCTCATAGTTTGTCTAGATCACGTTGTATAAATTTTGCATTTTTTTTAGTATATCTTTCCCGCCTAATTTTTTGGGGTTATCTGCAAAATTTTGCTATTTTAGATACAAGTCCGCAGTCCAGAAACATTTTATTTTACATCAAATCACGAATAGGACCCAAAAAAAAAAAAGGGTCAAATTTAAAGCACCCCATAAGAAATTAACCAAAAGAAGCCCCCGCCATCTATTTTTCTACCCTTTGTTTTCAATTTTAAAAGGGGCCCAAACGCCAATCCAGGAAAATAACTGCCCCTCCAAAAAAGGGGGGAAAAGGAAGAAGAAAAAGGAGGAGGGGGAGGGAGGGGGGGGAGGGAAAGGAAAGGGGGCGAGGAGAAAAGGGGGAGGGGGAGGAGGGGGAGGAAAGGGGGGAGGGGCAAAAAAGGGGGAGGAGGAGGAGGATAGGGAGGAGGGGGGGAGGACGAGGAAAGAGGACGAGGACGAGGACGAAACAAGGGGGAAAAAAAAAGGGGACCAAGGCCCCAAAAAAGGGACGGCGACAATACTAAATAAAAAAAATACCCGGAGAACCAAGGTTTAAAAAGGGGCTCCTGCCCCTAAAAATACAAACCATGGGGGAAATTTTTAAAATTAAAAACAAAAACTACCCCTTTTCCCCCAAAGAAACCGGACCCCGCCTTATGTGGCCCCCCCCCAACGCCTGCCCCACCCCAGCCCCACCCTCCTACGCCAGCCCCCGCCGGGCCCACCCAGCCCCCCACCTGCCACCCCAAAAAACCCCACAACCCAACCCCACCCCACACAACCCCACACACACACACACACACACCCCACACACACACCACACCACACACACAAAACACACACACACACCACCCCAAAACAACCCACACACACACCCCACCACCAAACCAAAAACCCCCACCCACACCCCCCTCCCCGCCCCCACACAACCCCCACCACCACACACACACACACACACACACACACACCACACACAACACACAAAACACACACACACACCCCCCACACACACACCCCACACCCCACAAACGGTAATTCTATGACCCCTACGAGATAAATACGAACCCAACCCTTAAAAACCCCCAAGAGTTCCCCCCCAATTTAAATACTCAACCATAAGATTTTTGCCCAAAGACCCCCTTCAAAATTTCATTGACTTTTGGTACTACCGTTACCACCTAATTATTTGCGACCTTTGTTTACCCCTTTCTCATAAAAATTGAATATACACTTTGGGCTACCCAAACAACATACAGCAGACGAACATACAACAGACAGACCCCCGGGGCTACTCATAGTATATTAGATAAGAAGGATATAAGTACTCCTATGTTCATCTTTTCGGGGACGTTATAATATTTTCACTGGTGCCATGCCTAATACTTAATGTGACTTTTCTTTTCTATTCTTGTTTTCAAAGAAATTATTGCTGGCATAGAACATAAGCATAGAAAAAATAAAGCTAAAAGGGACTGATACCTACACATAGTTCTTTTACCTTTTTCCTATTCGCAATTTTGCTGGGAATTTGATTCCCCGATTAACAACTCTGACTTTAATAATTTTTCGGCATCCTGTGTGAGCGGTGACAATTCAGTTTTAAACTGTTGTTTCTTGTTGTCACTTGAGGAGAAAGCTCGGCAGGTTCTCTTGATTAATTATATCAACTCCTTTAAAGGATCTTAATATTCTTCCTGGGGTGCTTTTAGTTAACGATTTATTTTGCATATGTTAGTTATATTTGAGGTTATCGTCGCCTATATGCTTACTTTTACCTATATCGGAATTGGGAATTTTAGTATCCATTTTTTCACTCCAAACTAATAGTTTGTCTAGATCACTTGAATGAGTTCGCATTTTCTCTAGTATATGCTTCACCGCCTAATTTGGTGTCATCTGCAGATTTCGATATTTTAGATACAAGTCCGTAGTCCAGAT
>JACEEZ010019785.1:57500-87500 GCA_016584305.1 Chionoecetes opilio | reverse complement strand
GTGTGGGGGTGAGTAGAATAGAGCGAAGGGGGAGGGAGGGAGAGAGGGAGGATGGGAGGGAGGGAGGATGCGAGGGAGGCAGTGAGGGAGGGAGGGAAGCAGGGAGGGAGGGAGGCAGGGAGAGAGGGAGGGAGGGGGGGAATGTTTAGGTCAAAGGGTTCAACAGAGTAACAAGGCAAAGGAACACAAACAGTAGAACTTAAAGCAGTGTGTTAGACGGTCATAGTGGATGGAGCGGACAGGAGGGGGAAGGGAGCAGGGGGTCGGAGATGAAGGGGGGCAGGGGGGGAGAGGAGGGGCAGGGGGGAGAGAGGCCAGGAGAAGGGCTGAAGGGGGGAGGGAGGTATGCCGCGACTTATGCACATACCTGAAACCCCCCCTTATAGGTAGTTTGGTTTATATATGGATTACATTGGATAAGGTTTGCATTTTAAACCAGTTGCATACAGAGGGCAGATGCATTAGTACACACTAGTACATAGTATATGTCGGGACATTTATTTACATATCTAACTATTTATCTATCTATTGATATATAATGCATTGCGGGGCTCAGAATTATGCACGTTGGATGGCGCGGCAGGAAGGTGGAGGAGGGAGAGGAGGGAATGTTGCGTGATAAAGAGAGTTATGAATAAACATGAAGGGAATTCATGAAGCTACATTGATGTAATTGATGATTGAACATTGATGATTGAACATCCATGTAAGGCAAAGGTTTAATAGACATCAAATAATTGTAAGAACTAAAGTTGAAGGAAGTGGAAGAGGAACTTGAGAAACTCGAATTTTAAAGTGGCAGAAAATGATACCGAAGATGATGAAAATATAAAATATTACAATAAGAGGAGCCGAAAGTGGAAGTAGTAATAATAACAATGATGATGATGATAACGATATTACACATTTAATGATATTACAATCTAAAGATAAAATTATCTAAAAAGATAATAAAATGTAAGACGCTGCGATAGTAGTTGGATACCCAGAAAGGGGAGGAAGGGAGGGAAACAAGGAAAGGGACAGTGAAAGTGAGCGAGGCAGTGATACAAAAATGAACCTTTTGAAGACAAAGGTAAAATATAGGATTGATAAAGGAGGAGAGGTGAGGGACATGAACTTAGGACCATATGTTTGTAGAAAGGTAAAGGGGAGAGAAGGACGGTAAGGGAAGGGGAGAGGTGATGAGGGGATGGAGGGATGGAAGGAAGGAAGGATGCGAAGAAGACTGTGTGTGGCACGCTTGGGTAATCAAATAGAGAAAACCTTTGTTCAAGAGGGAGAGAGAGGAAAGTAATAGACATAATATATTTATAGATAAGGAAGGAGAGGAGAGAGAGAGAAGAGAGAGAGAGAGGGAGATGTTAGAGAGTGAGCAGAAGAGAAGAGAGATAGAAGATGAGAGAGAGAAGAGAGAGAGAGATTAAGAAGAGAGAGAGACGAGAGAGAGAGAAGTAGAGAAGATAAAGAGATGAGAGAGAAGAGATAGAACATTTAGAGAAGAGACAGAGAAGAGAACAAGACAGAGACAGAAAGAGACAGAAGAAAGACAGACGACGAGAAGAGTCAGAACAGAGACAGGACAGAGACAGACAGAGGACGAGAGAAACAGAGAAAGACAGAGACAGAGAAGAGACAGAGACAGAGACAGGACAGAACAGAGAAGAACGAGACTTGAGCAGAACAGAGCAGTAGAAGAGACAGAGCAGAGACAGAGACAGAGGAGAGGACAGAGACGAGACAGAGACAGGACAGAGAAGAGACAAGAGAACAGAGACGGAGAGACAGAGACAGAGACAGAGGACAGAGACAGAGAAGAGACAGAGACGAGACAGGAAGATGACAGAGCAGAGACAGATGACAGGACAGGACAGAGACAGAGACAGAAGACAAGACAGAGACAGAGGACAGCTGGACGAGACAGAGACAGAGACAAGACCTGTCAAAGACAGGCAGAGACGAGACAGATGACAGAGACAGATGACAGAGACAGATGTCAGAGACAGATGACATAATAAAAGATGACAAAAAGGCTAAGATAGAGACAGAGACAGAGACAGAGACAGAGACAGAGACAGAGACAGAGAAGAGACAGAGACAGAGACGAGGAGACAGAGACAGAGACAGAGACAGAGACAGAGACAGAGACAGAGACAGAGACAGAGACAGAGACGAGAGACAGACAGAGACAGAGACAGAGACAGAGACAGAGACCAAAGAGAAGAGACCAGAGACCAGAGACCAAAGACCAGAGACCAGAGACCAGAGACCAAAGACCAGAGACCAGAGACCAAAGACCAGAGACCAGAGACCAGAGACCAAAGACCAGAGACCAAAGACCAGAGACCAAAGACCAGAGACCAAAGACCAGAGACCAAAGACCAGAGACCAGAGACCAGAGACCAGAGACCAGAGAACAGAGACAGGGGTTTACGGTTCAATCAATCATTCGGGGCATACGCCGGGGGGTGCGTCGCCTCGCCCACCCTACGACGCCACTCCCGGAAGTCACCACGTGCGAGTCCCCATGCAGGCTCCTTTCTCATACCAAGCAGCTCTCGACAATAAACATCAACTTGGCCCAGCCACGAGCTTTGCGGGCGCCCCCTTGGCCTCCTTCACGCCGGATTGTCTCTTACAGATATAACCCGATGGGAAGGATCGGTTTCAGGGTAGCGTGCCACATGCCCATATAGCCGAAGTTGGCGATGACGGATTATGCAGGTAATAGGCCTCGATTCAGTCGCACGGTGCAATCGCTGATTTGACACGTAGTCATCCCTGCGATACCCCATGATTCTGCGAAGACACTTATTACCAAAGGCATTGATTCGTCTCTTCAGGTCACTATTTAGTGTCCATGTCTCACAGCCATAGAGTAAGACCGGGACCACAAACGACTTGAAGATCCGGATCTTTGTCCTCCTGCACAGGTACCGACAACGCCAAATACTCCCGCTGAGCTAATTCATAATACCGCGGGCTATGCCAATCCGCCGTAAGACTTCTTGACGTGACCCGCCGTCGTTATGGACTGCGCTACCAAGGTATGTAAAACTTTCCAAGATCTCAATGTCCTCGCCGCACGCATGAACAGACTGTACTGCTTCATCTAGTAAGCCTCCAAACACCTGGACTTTGGTCTTAAGCCAGGAGACCTCAAGTCCCAAAGGCTCTGCCTCCTCGTGCAGCGCTTCGAGAGCCATCACTAGGACCTCTAGTGGCTCAGCAAAGATTACTGCATCATCGGCAAAAACAAGATCAGTGATCTTGATGTTGCCGACGGATGCTCTACAATCACTTTGATCTGCAACCTTGTCCAATACCCAGTCCATACAAGTGTTGAAAAGTGATGGGGCAAGGACGCACCCTTACCTCACTCCTGTATTAACAGGAAAGAAGCTGGATACACCTGAATCACACTTCACAGCACTCTCAGTCCCAGAATACAGACCAGTTATCAAACCAATAGTCCTTGCATGAATCCCGCGAAGTCGCAGAAGATCCTAGAGTGATTCACGATGCACTGAGTCAAACGCCTTCTTGAGATCAACATAGGCTACAAGCATCCCCTGTCGAAACTCACGTCGGCGTTCCACAAGGACACGAAGCGCTAGGATTCGGTCAAAATAAAATACATCGATAAATAAGATTATCAATTGGGTAATTTTCCCGATTGATGATGTTATTTATTTAATAATATATTTCGATTTCTGATAAATGAATTAGCACCATGTATAAATTAGCGTTAACAAAATAAATATCCTCATCAATCGGGAAAATTACACGATTGATGATTTTATTTATTTATTTAACGCTATTTTATGCATGGTTATAATTCATTTATCAGAAAACGAAATATATCAATGGAAAGCTAATACAATTGCGCTTCTATTGATACCCTTCATGATAAAAATTGACTCACAAAGTTTTAAATGGCGAAGAGTTGAAGTGAATATTTCATATTTCATGTTCATGCATATTTCTTCAGAGTCTCGTAATGGCATTTCTTTAGCGTGTTTTACTGTTTTTTATTTGATAATATTATAGAACAAACATTTACGAAGATTACAGTATATCATATATACTGATAAACCAGTCTATATGATCCGTATATATATATATATATATAATATATATATATATATATATATTATATATATATATATAAATATATATATATATATATATATATATATATATATATATATATATATATATAATATATAAATATATATATATATATATATATATATGAATCCAAGCGGCCCTCCGACTTCAGGCCCTTGTGCAACAGGCCGATATTCCGTGCGCAGTCCAGATTTACAGTGGTCTATGACTAGTGGTAAAACAACACCCAAAAAGGTCACCCAAGTTAGACTCAGACAAAAAAAACAAATACAATATAGAAGCGCTGGAATGTCAACCTCGTGTTAATGAAAAAAAAAGGAGAATAATAAATTTGTAAGTGAAATGTAATTAATATTAGCTAATTATATTTTGGTCATCATTTAGAAATAATTTAATTACTCTAGTAGGGAAAAAGCAAATTCATCTTTGGAAGATATATATATATATGAATCAACTGGGTGAAGAACTCTCTACCATTGGGAAAAAAATATACTTCACATGCATAACAGCGAAAATTATTTATCGGAATATTTATAATTTCCCGGTAAGTTTGCGTGAATGATCGCGAAAGAAGATAGGAATCCATTTTGAAAAGTATGAATTGTCACAAGGAAAAATAGTTTTCGTTGTTAAAGAAAATATGATTCCAGGAAAAAAATGCATTTTGGGGGGGGGGGGAATAATGTATCATTGCAGGCATTGTTGAAGAATACCCGAGAGAACTACCAACTTTTGGAAGAAAACATTGATGTAAAGGAAAATATGTAACATAGAAAAGTTGTGGTTCTTTAGAAAACAATAGAATCACTTAGATATACAAAACAAAATTTAGAAGAAAAACAGTATTCTACACTGTCGGGAAAAAGAAACAAAGAAAAAGAATTTGGCCTTCCTGGAAAAAAAAAGATTGAGTCCCAGAGAGAAACACGAATCCTCCTGGGAAAACTACAGATCGCTCCTGATAGTGAAAAAAAACCCTGAAGTGGAAAAGTGAAATTGTATTATTCTAGCAGTAAAAAAAAGCTCGATGAATTCAGTTGAAAAAATGGTGTTTTTTGAATTATATAAAAAATTCTTGTAAAGTAATAAAAACAAAACTTTCACATGGAATATATAAATGTTCTATGGAAGAAAAATGGGAAAATGATATTGAGTTAGTTCAATGTATTTGAATTCAAGGATAAATTAGGGAGGAAAGAAGGAAATAGTGGTAATAGGGAAACTACCCTGTAGACTAATATGTAGAAAGTTATAAAAAAGTATTTTAATAAAAAAAAAAAAAATTTTTATTTCTTAGTTTTTTTTATAGGGATGGAAACTAAGCGGTTTTGGTACCCTTTTTGTTGTGCCCTTGGCCAGTTCCTTGTGATGTAAAGAAAAAAAAAAAAACGAAAAAAAAAAAACGAAAATATATACAGCAGTAAAAAAAAACTGTCATGGAAAAAAGGATTGATCAGAAAAGGCGAAGTTTAAACAAAGTGAAAGCTAAGAACTAGACGTCCCGAAAATAAAAATTAGGAAAAATCTTCAGAACAAAAATACCAAACTAGAAACATTAAAAAAAAAGTACTTTTTAAAAAATACTGAACGATGATGAATACAAAATACATGCATGGATTGTATGAAGAAATAGGGATGTGAAATTAACCAGAATAAAACCAAAGAATAAACTGGTG
The DNA here is from genome assembly GCA_016584305.1 of Chionoecetes opilio. Classification (NCBI taxonomy): domain Eukaryota; kingdom Metazoa; phylum Arthropoda; class Malacostraca; order Decapoda; family Majidae; genus Chionoecetes; species Chionoecetes opilio. The sequence continues at coordinate 81,693 of JACEEZ010019785.1, read as the reverse complement.
AACTCAGTGAAAAGAAGAAAACAATATTAAAGGAAAATATGACTCAAGAAAATGGCAAAAAAATATGAAATAAAAAACGATGAAGAACAGATAAGATATACATTTAAAACATGGAAAAAAAATTATAAAAAAATTAAACAAAAAAACTTTTAAAAGGGGGGGAAAAAAAAAAAAGGAAAAAATTTTTTTTTTGTTTAAAAAAAAAAGGAGAGGGAAAAGGAAAGGAAAAAAAGGGGAAAAAAGGGAAAGGGAAAAAAAGGGAAAAAAAAAAAAAAAAAAGGGGAAAAAAAGGGGGAAAAAAAAAGAGAGAGAAGAGAGAAGAGAGAGAGAGAGAGGGAGAGAGAGAGAGGAGAGAGGAGGAGAAGAGAGAGAGAGAAGAGGGAGAGAGAGAGAGAGAGGAGGAGAGGGGGGAGAGAGAGAGAGAGAAGGAGAGAGAGTAGGGGGGAAGAGAGAGAGAGAGAGAGAGAGAGAGGGGAGAAGAGGGGAGAGAGAGAGGGGAGAAAAGGGGAGAGAGAGAGAGGGGAAGAGAGGAAGAGGAGAGGAGAGAGAGAGAGAGAAGGAGGGAGAGAAAAGAGGAGAGGGGGAGAAAAAAAAAAGGGAAAAAGGGAAAAAGGAGGGGGGGGGGAGAAAAAAAAAAAAAAAAAGGAGCGAAAAAAAGGGAAAAGGGCCCCGGAGAGGAGAGGAGAGGAGAAAAAAAAAGGGGGGGAAAAGGAGAGGGGAAAAAGGGGGCGAAGGAAGAAGGGGAAAGGAAACGGGGGGAAAAGGGGGGAAGGGGGAAAAAGGGGGGGGAAAAGCCGGGAGGAAGGGGGGGGGGAAGGAAAGGAAAAAAACCCCAAACAACGAAAGCAACCCCAACGGAGGCGGGGGCCAAGAAAAAAAAAAAAACTGCCCCAACCCTTTCCTGCCTTTTTATTGCAGGTTCTCCCATTTAAAAAACGTTCAATAGTTTTCCTCAGGAAAAGGGAAAACCCCCCTCCCTCCCTTCCCCCCCCCTTTCCGCTCCTTCCTTTAAAACCCCCTCTCCCTTTCTCCCTTCCTTCTTTCCCCTTCCTTTTTCCCCCTTTTCTCTCTTCCTCTCTCTCTCCTCTCTCCCCTCTCTCTCTTTCTTTTCTCTCTCCTTCCTCCCCTTCTTCTTTTTTAAATTTTTTTTTTTTTTTTTTTTTATAGGGGAAAAAAACATCTTTACAGAGAAATTACTATTTACTTTACATAACAAATTGTAAATTTACAGGCAAAAAAGGAACTAATTATTTTTCCCTATTAAACGCCTAACCGTGTTAATTTTGATCTCCTTTCCTTTTACCTCCAGGCCCGCGTTCACAAGTTCCTTAAATCTTGCACAGTTGTACCCCCCTGGGGTAGCTGGAGGCAAGGAGACATTCCACCCGCCGACGAGACGAGACGAACTGACGCTGGTGGGTGCCAAGTACGCAGCGGGGCGTAGTATTCTGGGGGGTAGAGCAACGGCCCTTGTGGTAACCTGGGCCCCCTAGGGGGGTGCCGGAAATTGCCAGGGGAGGCCCCGCTGTGAGGACCGTTACATCACGGTGAGGCCTGCTAGTCTCGGCGGTGCTGAAGGCTGGAAGTCGAAATTTGCCCGGACCCTGGGCCCTGATGACCTCACCGCGCGACCCTGTACCTTGTCAAGGAGAGCCAGGTGCTTGTTGGCCGCGCCGCCCCACCCCAGGCACGCTTATTCCCTAGAAGAGGGACCCGCCCTTTAAGGATTCCAACCCCCCTTTCTGTCAAGGAGCCCTGACATCCCCCTCAGGGGGCCAGCTTCCCCAAAAAAACTCTTGGCGAGCCGCTCAATGTGGGCTTTGAAGGTCAGCCTGTGTCGTAGGGGGACCCCCGCACCCCAAACTCGCCCGGGGCACCCCGTCTTCCCCTCGCAGTAAGGGGCAGGGCTACGCTCGACCGGAGGGCAGGGCAGCTGTGTTTTTTGAGGGGCGAATTTTCTTTTCCCTTTTTGCCCAGGCCACGATGCGGCTCGACGTGTTTATCAGGGCACAGGGCAGTCTTCCCCCCGGGCCCTAGCTCTGCGTCAGGGGAGATAATCGGGATAGGCCCCCGAGCGGGGAAAATTCAGAGAATTAATATAAATATTCCAGAGGGGGGGCCCCAGGCAGTTCCTGAGGGCACCTGCTCCGAGGCTGCAACTTTTGACTCCTGCCCTTAAATCCCCTATATTGCCGCTCTAGGTAGTGTGAAGGTTGAAGGAGCCCCGTCCCACCCGCAGCGCGAGTTTTTGAGAGGGCCCTGCGTTTCAACCTGCGAAAAGCCCCAAATTCGAGAGCCACGACAACGGTGGGCCCACCCTTTGGTCCAGGGTTCACCCATTCCGTGGAAACGCGGAGGTTGCAGCTGACCTGCCTGGCATGAATCCAACTGATTAGTGTTGAGAGGTGGTGTTCAAGGTGCTCAGTGACTCGAAGCCACAATAGTTCAGAACTTACTGGTCACCGGCAGAGGAGTTTAGACTGTAGTTTTGGCCTCAGTCCATTGCTTTTTCTATGTACCGGGACCACACTACCAATCTTTCATGCTTGTGGCCACTCTGCTGGTTTTTTGTTTCGTAGGCAGTGGTTGAAAGTGGGGCAATGGACGGCCAGCACGCACATCTGGCGGAGGGACGGGGACTGACGTTATCCGGCCCCATGCTTCTGCCGTCCAGATTTACAGCTAACGCTTCATCAGCCCACTACTCGTCACCACTCTCATAGTTATTACTGACTATTTCTGGCAGTGTGGAGGCGTTTCTGCAGGTCAGAGACTCACATCTTTTCTGTGCTGTGCATGGCATGCCCCCCTCTTCCTCTTCTCTCTCTCTCTCTCTCTCTCTCTCTCTCTCTCTCTCTCTCTCTCTCTTCTCTCTCTCTCTCTCTCTCTCTCTCTCTCTCTCTCTCTCTCTCTCTCTCTCTCTTCTCTCTCCTCTCTCTCTCTCTCTCTCTCTCTCTCTCTCTCGGCCTTGGTTTTTTCCTACATCATCACCTTTACATCAACAGCGTGTCCTTCTACCTCACTTGATGCCTTATTTTCCTCATTTACACTTCTTTTCCTAGTGCATTCCCTCAGGTGTCAATTTTGATAATGGTGATGTATTGATCAATTTTTCCTTCTGCAAAACTCCCGTCAATTTTCACAAAAAAATGTAAAAAAGTGATCATCATAATTTACAAAATATCTTATAAACAAGATTCCATTATCTCTACTTTCAAATAATAGCATGGCCATTTTCCTTTCTTAATGTCTTTCAAATTTCTCCAACATTCACGCCCACTCTTTTCATCACCGCCCACTCGCCTTAGCCTACTCGCTTACACTCTTGAACATCATACTCTCGGACCTGCGTGCCCATTCCTCCCTCATCACTCACCTCAGCCTCTCACGCCCCTTGCTACCTCATTCCTCGTTCGTCTTCCCTGTGTCTCCTGTATCACCCTCTCCGCAGGCGCCCCGAGGTTGGGGCGGAGGGATGTGAAGACATGATTTTTGGGTTGATCACTATTACCACTACTACTACTTATACTACTACTATACTACCTCTACTACTACTACTACTACTACTACTACTACTACTACTACTACACTACTACTATTCTACTGCTACTGCATACGTACTTCCTAAAACTACCACTAATGCTACGCTACTACTACTTCTACTAAAACAACTACTACTACTACTACTACTACTACTACTACTATTAAGCCAAATGTGAGACACTTCAGAAGCCTGGCGTTTAAGGTTCCTCAGGTTCATCAATAATAGTATCGTGGCCTTGAAAAAGTTTCGCCTTAACTAAGAGGATGTAAGAAGTTAAGTAAATATTGTTTTATCAACCTTTGTGTTGGGTGTTGACTGGGTGTGACATGTTTGTTTGCTGTTAGTGTGGAGTGGCTTGTCTTAACATTGTTTATAGTTCATGCATGTGTAAGCGTTCCGCGTCTCTTGCACTTGATGACGTTTACCTAACTTGTTCGTGTTGTATTTGTCTTGTACTGGTGTGGTGTGTGTGTGTGTGTGTGTGTTGTGTGGTGTGTGTGTGTGTGTGTGGTGTGTGTGTGTGTGTGTGTGTGTGTGTTGTGTGGGTGTGTGTGTGTGCGTTGTGGGTGGTTTTGTGTTTGTGTTTGTGTGTGTGATGTGTTTGTGTGTGTCTGTGTGTGTTTGTTCACCAGCAGCCGCCCTCTCCAAGAATGAAACACGACCCTCTTGTCCAATATTGGTGAGGCTCCCAACAGTGGAAATCTCCTCTCCCACCTCTTGCTTGTGTCTCGCCACATTTGATTCATCATCACCATCATCATTCATCACCATCATCGCATTCCCCTTGTCTTCCTGTTCACCTCATCCTTCGTCTCTTCATTGTATCTCTGTCCATATTTTCTTCCTGCAATTCTTCTTTTTCTCTTGTGTCTGTCCACTCTCTCTCTCTCTATCTCTCTCTCTGTCTCTCTCTGTCTCTCTCGGTCTCTCTTGGTCTCGCTCTCGCTCTCGCTCTCGCTCTCGCTCTCGCTCTCGCTCTCGCTCTCGCTCTCGCTCTCACTCTCTCTTTTTAATTTTTTTATTTAAACTGCTAGTACATTTGGTGTTATTAGAGCTAAAGATCTAGGTTTTATACTAGAGCTATCTATAGCTACATATAATATAAAACAGACATTTTAGTTTAATAATAATCTACGCAAACAACCAGCTGTTCATCCCCCGCTTAAAGTCTTGTAGCGAAGCGTGGTGGTGTAGGTCGGTTGGTGACCTAACTGGTTCCACAGACGGCCGTAGTGGGGTAAGAAGGAACGTAGGTGGTGCTCTGTCCTGAAGAAGGGCACAGTCACTGCTCCTGTCTGTGTGGGGCGACACGGGTGGAGTGAAGGGTTGCGGGGCCTGGGGAGCTTGATGGCTGCCAGATGGGGCGTGTGGAGATTTAGTGCCTTGTGCATGAACACATAAACCTGCCACATCCCTGCGCTCCTGGAGGAGTTGGAAGGAGTCCGGCGCGGGATGGGGACGTTTGTCATTAATCAGTCGCTGGGCTCTTCTCGGACGCGGTCTAGTATTGCCAGTAAGAGGGCGGGCAGCAAGACCATGCTAGGAGGCAGTATTCCCATTAGCGGACGTACCTGAGCCTTGTATAGGACCTCAACCCCCTTGGACGTCCAGAAGGTGGGAGATGCGCCGGACACAGCTGAGTCTCCAGGCGAGTGTCTAGCAACTCTCCTGGTATGATTGGTGAAGGTAGTCCCGTTTCAAANTCTCCTCATTCTTCTCTCCTCTTCTCTCTTCTCTCCTTCTCTCTCTCTCTTCCTTTCTCTCTCTCTCTCTCTCTCTCTCTCTCTCCTCTCTCTCTCTCTCTCCTCTCTCTCCTCTCCTCTCTCTCTCTTCTCTCTCTCTCTCTCTCCTCTCTCTCCCCTCTCTCTCTCTCTCTCTCTCTCTCCTCTCTCGGCCTTGGTTTTTCCTACATCATCACCTTTACATCAACAGCGTGTCCTTCTACCTCACTTGATGCCTTATTTTCCTCATTTACACTTCTTTTCCTAGTGCATTCCCTCAGGTGTCAATTTTGATAATGGTGATGTATTGATCAATTTTTCCTTCTGCAAAACTCCCGTCAATTTTCACAAAAAAATGTAAAAAAGTGATCATCATAATTTACAAAATATCTTATAAACAAGATTCCATTATCTCTACTTTCAAATAATAGCATGGCCATTTTCCTTTCTTAATGTCTTTCAAATTTCTCCAACATTCACGCCCACTCTTTTCATCACCGCCCACTCGCCCTTAGCCTACTCGCTACACTCTTGAACATCATACTCTCGGACCTGCGTGCCCATTCCTCTCCCTCATCACTCACCTCAGCCTCTCACGCCCCTTGCTACCTCATTCCTCGTTCGTCTTCCCTGTGTCTCCTGTATCACCCTCTCCGCAGGCGCCCCGAGGTTGGGGCGAGAGGGATGTTGAAGACATGATTTTTGGGTTGATCACTATTACCACTACTACTACTACTACTACTACTATACTACCTCTACTACTACTACTACTACTACTACTACTACTACTACTACTACTACTACTACTACTTCTACTGCTACTGCATACTACTTCCTAAAACTACCACTAATGCTACCGCTACTACTACTTCTACTAAAACAACTACTACTACTACTACTACTACTACTACTACTATTAAGCCAAATGTGAGACACTTCAGAAGCCTGGCGTTTAAGGTTCCTCAGGGTTCATCAATAATAGTATCGTGGCCTTGAAAAGTTTCGCCTTAACTAAGAGGATGTAAGAAGTTTAAGTAAATATTGTTTTATCAACCTTTGTTGTTGGGTGTTGACTGGGTGTGACATGTTTGTTTTGCTGTTAGTGTGGAGTGGCTTGTCTTAACATGTTATAGTTCATGCATGTGTAAGCGTTCCGCGTCTCTTGCACTTTGATGACGTTTACCTAACTTGTTCGTGTTGTATTTGTCTTGTACTGTGTGTGTGTGTGTGTGTGTGTGTGTGTGTGTGTGTGTGTGTGTGTGTGTGTGTGTGTGTGTGTGTGTGTGTGTGTGTGTGTGTGTGTGTGTGTGTTTGTGTTTGTGTTTGTGTGTGTGATGTGTTTGTGTGTGTCTGTGTGTGTTTGTTCACCAGCAGCCGCCCTCTCCAAGAATGAAACACGACCCTCTTGTCCAATATTGGTGAGGCTCCCAACAGTGGAAATCTCCTCTCCCACCTCTTGCTTGTGTCTCGCCACATTTGATTCATCATCACCATCATCATTCATCACCATCATCGCATTCCCCTTGTCTTCCTGTTCATCCTCATCCTTCGTCTCTTCATTGTATCTCTGTCCATATTTTCTTCCTGCAATTCTTCTTTTTCTCTTGTGTCTGTCCACTCTCTCTCTCTCTCTATCTCTCTCTCTGTCTCTCTCTGTCTCTCTCGGTCTCTCTTCTCGGTCTCGCTCTCGCTCTCGCTCTCGCTCTCGCTCTCGCTCTCGCTCTCGCTCTCGCTCTCACTCTCTCTTTTTTATTTTTTTATTTAAACTGCTAGTACATTTGGTGTTATTAGAGCTAAAGATCTAGGTTTTATACTAGAGCTATCTATAGCTACATATAATATAAAACAGACATTTTATGTTTAATAATAATCTACGCAAACAACCAGCTGTTCATCCCCCCGCTTAAAGTCTTGTAGCGAAGCGTGGTGGTGTAGGTCGGTTTGGTGACCTAACTGGTTCCACAGACGGCCGTAGTGGGGTAAGAAGGAACGTAGGTGGTGCTCTGTCCTGAAGAAGGGCACAGTCACTTGCTCCTGTCTGTGTGGGGCGACACGGGTGGAGTGAAGGGTTGGCGGGGCCTGGGGAGCTTGATGGCTGCCAGATGGGGCGTGTGGAGATTTAGTGCCTTGTGCATGACACATAAACCTGCCACATCCCTGCGCTCCTGGAGGAGTTGGAAGGAGTCCGGCGCGGGATGGGGACGTTTGTCGTTAATCAGTCGCTGGGCTCTTCTCTGGACGCGGTCTAGTATTGCCAGGTAAGAGGGCGGGCAGCAAGACCATGCTAGGAGGCAGTATTCCATTAGCGGACGTACCTGAGCCTTGTATAGGACCTCAACCCCCTTGACGTCCAGAAGGTGGGAGATGCGCCGGACACAGCTGAGTCTCCAGGCTGAGTGTCTAGCAACTCTCCTGGTATGATTGGTGAAGGTCAGTCCCGTTTCAAACTCCACTTTTAGGATGGAGATGGATCTCTGAAGCGGGAGTGATCTGCCCTCAAGCTGTATATCCGGTGAAGGCAGGTTGGTGATGTCTTGCCTGCGGGAGATAAGCATAGCCTGGGTTTTGTCAGGGGCCAGGCTGACCTGCCATCGACTACTCCAGGTGACGATGTTGTCCAATGCCAGGTTGATGCGGCACACCGTGTCCTGCCAGTCACGTCTGTCGTAGGGGAAGGCAAGGGTGCAGTCGTCAGCGTAGGCCTGGGCCTCAGGAATGAGCTGGTGAATGTCATTGAAATAGACATTCCACAGAAGAGGCCCGAGTACGCTGCCCTGCGGGACGCTAGCGTGGATGGGTTGCTGGCTGGAAGTGTGGCCGTTTAAATCACCCCCCGAAAGGTCCTGTTTTTGGGGGTTTAGCCCTGGTTTGATGCAGCAGGGCGCCGGGGCACTCCCAGGCCCCCCCTAAAAAGGCTTGGCAGCGAACCTGGGTTTCCCACACCTTTTTCAAAGTCTCCGGCAAATGCCCAAAAACCCCGGGACAAAGGTGTCCATTCCTTTATCAGCGGTGGCCCCAGGAACAGCCCTGAAGGAGGAGCAGGCCCTTGCGGGGGTTGATTTTCCCTGCCTAAAAAACCAAATTGCTTGGAGTTGAGGAGATGGTGGACGCCCAAAGGGAAGGGTTTGTTGATTCGGCGGTGATGAGGTACTCCAGGATTTCCCCAATAATGGTGAGGAGGGAAATTGGGTGATAGTTCTTTGGGTCCCGTTTGCAGTTTTTTTTGTGGTTGGGCCCCCAAACTCTTGCTTTTTATCCATTGATTTGGGCCCTTGCACGGGGAAAAGGGTTTTTTGTTGAAGTGATGGGGGAGTGGTGGAGCGGGGTTGGGCGGGCCCCATCCCTTTAGTGGGGTGGGGGCCTAAAGTTGCCCGGGGCCCCTTTTAGCGCCTTCTTGGGATCCTTTTTTGCCGCAAACTGATTTTCAAATTCCTAATTTTTAAAAAATGCGGACTCTCCAGGGGAACCCCTTTGGTGAGGTATGGTACTCTGGGGGCCCCGCGGGGGGGGTTTCTGGCACCGCCTTTCTTAAAAAAAAAATTTTGAGCTTGCCAAAAGCTCTGCTACCCTTTGCCCCGGGACGGGCCCACTGACCCTTTGGTCTGGTGGCAACGGGAATGGTGTTGTCACCCAAAGAGGCCATGCGCTCCCGGGGGGCACTCCCCCACCCACCATGCTCACTGACTGGCCGTTTGTATTTGGGCCTTTTTAAGTCCTCTCTCCGGGCTTCGTATGGCCTGCTTTGGGACCGGGCAAATGGTCTTGCAGGTTTCTTTTTTTCCGATGTCTGTTGAGTTGGGAGGGATGGGACTTGTCCCGGGCACCCAAACCCCCGGGCTCTTGTTGTCAGCAGCTCTTCTCCCCCCGGGAAAAATCAGGGCGGGATCAGGGGGTTTTGGTTTGTGGGGTTTTGGCGGGAATATAGGGGGATTTTCTGGGGGGAAAAGGAAAAGGGTTTGGGTTTAAAAGGTCCCCACTTGTGTGTTTACGTCGCCGGGGAGAAACCCCCGCCCACGCAATGGAGGGGGACGTCCCATTTTTGGGACGCCCACGCCCCAAAAAAGGGACTTTTTTTTTTTTTTTTGTTGGGGTTTTGGAGTCCAATTTTTTTATTTTAGGCTGTCCCTTTCTCCACGAGACCAAAGCCAGTTGTTTTTGGGGGAGTGGGCCTCGTCTTTTTTTAAACCCACAGTGGTACCGAGGGTGTTTAGTACGGCAGGGGTCCAATGCCCAACCTAACCGGGGGGGAGGCAGGGTCATTTCTTTCGGGGCAATCTGTGATGAGGGGGGTCGAGGGGGGAGCCAGAGATGTGGGGGGGGGAAGTTGACTGGCTGCTAAGGCCGTACTCATTTAAAGCAAATCCTCGAACAAAACCTCAAAAACCAGAGGGGCTTGGTTCATGTCCCTAAAACAATGAGAGGGTTTGGGGCAGTTGGGGCTGGAGAAGTAAGGTGTAAATGTTGGAGGGGGAGGAAGTGGAGGGGGTCTTTTTTCCCTGCCACTCTGGGGGGTTTAGAAGACGCATAGTGGAAAGGGTTTTTTCGTGGGGGGACTCTTTCCACATTCTAAAGGGAACATCATCTCAAGGGGGCCTATCTATTTAACCTCGAGGGCCTCAACAGCAAACCTTCGGGGAAGCTGAGGGCCCGATGCCCCCAAAGGTTCCCCGTGGGGCACGGGCCCTTTTCCCGGTTTGCCATTTTTAAATGGCAGCTGGGGCGGGGGCGGCCCGGGTTTTCAGATCATTACGAGGGTGACCCCTAAATCCTTTTCCTGCTGTACTTCATTTTAAGGGATTTTTTTTGCATTTGATAGTTATATTTGAGGTTATCGTTGGGCCCTTTTGGGATTACTTTACATATATCGGAATTGAAAATTTTTTTAGCCATTTATCATTTCCCAAACTGATTTTTTTGTCGAGATCACTTTGTTTTTGAAATTCGCAGTTTTCTTTGGGATATGCTTTTCCCCCTAATTTGGTGTCAAACGGGAAATTTGATTTTTTTAGAAAAAAAAACAAGTCCGCAGTTTCCCGATCCCTTGATAAAATATCAGAAAAAAAGTAGGAAACCCCAAAACCGAGCCCTGGGGGGCACCCCACTAGTAACATCTAACCAATCAGATGCCTCGCCAATTTTTTCTTTCCGTTGTTTACATTTGAAAACCAATCGCCAATCCAAAGAACTAATTTCCCCTTTTAAGCCATGTGGGCCCCTTGCCCTTTGGGCAGGGGGGGTCGCTTTTGGGGAAAATGTATCGAAGGCTTTCTGAAAAACAAGGTATATTCATCCGGGGGGAATTTTTGCGGGCCTTAGTTTTAGTAAATGACATTAAAAAAAAAACCGTAGGTTTGTTTTAAGGGAGGGTCTCTTAATTCGAAATCCATGCTGGGGGTTTAGTATTTTTTATTTTTATTTGAGAAAAAACATTTTTTTTTATCCCGCAATATTTTTTTCCCAAAAAGTTTAACCCAAACCGGACGTTTTAAATAATTGGGGGATAATTTCTTGGGGAGGGGTCTTACTCCCCTTTTTTGAATTTTCGGGTAACATTAGCTAATTTTCCATATACTAGGGAACATTTTTTTTCACCAGCGGGTTTTTTTTAAAATAAACTTTAATGGGAACGAAAGTTGACTGTGACATTTGCGAAATAGTTTGCGGGGGAGATTTTTGTCCACCCCCCACGGATTTTGCTGGGTCAAGTTTTAGGGAAAAACCCTTTTATATTTCGTTTTACTGTTTCTCTCCCATTACCAAATCTTTTCCCTTTCGAGTTTCCCCCCATACATGTTTACTGGGTTTTGGTAAGGAGTTTTTTGTCTTCCCCTTTTAATAAAACTTCATTAAAGTTTTTCATTCAGTACGAAAGCCATACTCTTATTATTTATTTGCCAAAATAAATTTTTAATTAAACTTTCAGGGGCCCAATACTTTTTTGGATGTTTTTTTCTTATAAAAAAACGTATTTAAAGGGAAACCCTTTTTGGGTTTGGGTTTGGGCCTTTTGGGAATTTTTTCTTCATACTCCGCTTTTTAAAACTTAATTAGTCCTTTTCAGCGACGTTTTTTTCGTCATTGTATTCTCTAGAATTTGAGTCTGCATTTTTATCGTTTGTTAAACTTTATTCGCCCCCGGCGCTTTCTGTCAATGATTTTTTTGGATCTTTATTCATCCAAAGGGTCTGTTTTTGTTATTCAAAAAAAGGTTTTTTTTCCATGGGAACATGTTTTTTTCCCCCACCAATTTTTGTTTTTTTGTGAATCATTTCACATGTTTTCGGGGTTTTAACCCTTTAGTGGGTCAATCCATTTCAATTTCGCTTAGTTAAACCCTTCTGATTTCGTGAAATCTGCTTTATTTAAAATTTGGGGGTTTGTAACCGATTTTTTGTGATGTCTACATTGGGAATTTATGCCGCCCTCCGATTAGCCTGTGATCACGGGTTTGCCCCAAAAGTTCACTTTATCGCCAGGGGAAACAATCAGATCAATTCGGTAAATGAAAAAAAATCTAGGATAAATATTATCCCTTGTTAAAGGCCCCACGGACCACCTGATTTAGATATTTCTTCATTCACCATTATTAAAACAATCCATTCCTTTCTATTTAGCAGAATTATTATTCCCCGTTTAAAAACGGGGGTAGGTTAAAATTTTCCCCAAAAAATTGTATTCGCTATTTTTGTTCAAACTGTTTATTCGTCATAAGGGGGGAACAAATTTTTACTTCCGGGGATAGATTTGGGAGGACGATATATTGTCCCAATAGTTTTGCAATTTACCGTTTTTGCTTAATCTTTGGGGGTAGAATGAGTCATAATGATTTTTTGTTTTAAATTTATCGATTTCGATTGGCTTTCAAATTTTCTTAATTAAAGAAGACACCTTCCACCTGCTTTTATGCTGCAACAATTTAGGAATGTCTTATAGCCGGAATGGCTATTTCAGCTAATAAATGTTTATCTTTTGTGTTGAACCCAAATCTCAGTGATACTGGCCATATCTGGGGGTTTCGGCATTTAAAGTTTTGTAATAATTGTTTTCGGTTTAAATAAGTTTCTGGATTTTGGTAGGGGGAATTTTAAATTCCTTGATAGTTTTTGGGAACCTTGCGTGAGGGTTTACCGGCGGGCGTCTAGGGTCCCCGGGTTCAGGGGCGGGTTGATTAAATTACTTTGATTAGTATTTGCGGAAACGGGACGTGAACCTTGGTTGTGGGGGGTATGAAAAGGGGGGTTTTTTTTGTGATGCTGCTACGCCGTCCGCTTCCGGGCGTTTTTTTTATTGTTAAAAAAGAAACTTTGATTTAGCAGGGCGTCCTAAAACGTGGGATGGCCCACGGGGCTGGGTGGGGGTTTTCCCTTTATTCCCCTAACCCGGGGTGGGGAAACCTCAAACCCGGATGGGGTCCTTGTAGAAAAATTTTTCCCAGAAATTTGCGAAGTCTACATTTTTCCTGTGCACAAAGAGACCTCAAATCGGTTTTTTTGTGCTTAACGCCTTATCCCTAAAAACATCCGGGCCCACCCCCTAGTTTGGGGGCGGGAATTCCCGAAAAATTTTAAAAATATGATTAGTTGTAGTCTTTAAATTTTGGGGTCAACTTTCCTGTAATTGCCCCGAATTTCTTCAGATCCGCTACTGTACACGTTTGTTGGGGTTTCCTTTCATGGGGGTTTACATAGAGAGTGTTTTTCGTTAGGGGGGTTTTTTGTGACGTTTATCGCAGGGGGCAGTGATTGTTAGTTTTGGGGTCCTGGGGGAAAAAGAAAGCGGGTTCCTTTTGTCACTCGTGACCCTACCAAAACAAAACCACCCGTTTTGCTTGGAAAAATTTAGCCCCGACCCAATCTGGTCTCGGTTTTACGTCTTCCTTTATTTCGCCCAAAAACCTGAAATTTGTTGTAGGGGTTTTGATCGTTAGGGGGGGGCCTTGAAATGGGTGTTGGTTGGGCGTGAAACCCGCCTTACGGAACAAAGGGGGGGCGGGGAAAAGAAAACGAGGAGGAGGACAACAACATCACACAACAGCCCGGGCAGAACAGTTTCAAACAACAACGAAACGAAACCCAAAAAACTACAATTTCAGTCTTTACCAGGGGGCTCAGCAAAAGAGGGAAAAAAAAAACCTACACAAAAAACAAAAAAAAGCTAAAAAGCTGGAGAGCGGGGAGAGAGAGAGAAAGAGAGAGATGAGAGAAGGGGAAAAGAGGGGAAGGAATTTTAAGGGAGGGAAAGAGAAGGGGAAGAGAGGAGGAAGGAGGAGAGGAAAAGGGGGGGGACCAGAAGAGTGGAGGGGAAGAGTGGCCCCAAAGGGAAGGGGAAAAAACGAAGGAGGTTTGGGGGGAGAAGAGGGACAAACCCAAAAGGATGGAATTCCCCCCCGGAAAGAAGAATGGGGAAGGGAAGGGGAAAGGAAAAAGGGGGGATCACCCAAACCCGCCAAAAATCCCGGGCACTTAATCGGGGTTTCGGGGGAAGTTTACTTTAATGAATTTCCCAGTCATTCTGGGGGGACGGTCAAAACCCCTTGGGGACTGCCCCCTTCCTTCACCTTCGACAAAGGGGGGGGTCCCGGGGAAAACACAGGGGGGCTCCCCCCATTTGGGAAAACATCGGTCCCTGGAGTTTCCCGTGGCCCAGACCAGCATGGCCCCTGAAAAACCCAGGCAACGGCTTTCCCCCCCGCGGCTCGCCCAAACTCCTGGACCGGGACCTCAGGTTTTTGGGCCTGTTTAAACCCCCCCCCCAAAAGTCCCACCCCCCCTCCCGGGGGTAATTTGATGCCCCCCGGGGGCTTCCTTTCCCCCCTTGCCCCGGAGAGGCTAAACAATGGCTTGGGCCCCAGTTGGTCCGGGCCTCCCCACTTTTTTTGATGCAAGGGGGTTGGGCCCGTTTAAAGGCACCCAAAAGCCCTCCCTTAAAACCCCCTTTTGGGGGTTTAAAGGTCCCCCCTTTGAACACTAGCCGGGTCCAGAGAAAATAAAGGAAAAAGGTTTGAAAAGTTTCCCCCCTCGGCCGTTCGTGGAGTGGGAAAAAGGGCGGGCCTTTTGGTTTTTAAAAGTGCGGGCCCGGGGAAATTTCCATTGGAACGCGGCCAACTTAAACCCAGCTTTTTCTTTTCCCCGGGGTTTATTGGGACCACCCGGGGAAACCGGGGGGGGGAAATTAATCCTTCAAAAGCCGGGCCCGGGAAGGGGTTTAGGCCCCTGCTTTTAAGGCCCTTTCCCCCCCCCGGGGGCCTCCTCCCTTTCCCCACCCCGCCCCCCCCCTTCTTCCCCCGTTTTGCCCAAAACCCGCAGGACAAAAGGTTCCCCCCAGGGCAAAGCCCCCCCACCTTCCTAAACCCCCTGGGCCTTCCCGTGGAAAATTTTTCCCCCAAATAAAAGCCTTCCCCCTTGCTTTAAAAGGCCCCTTTGCCGGGTGCAGTGGCTGGTTTTGGGCCCTTATTTTGGTTAAAAAAAAATTTCTTGTTTAAAATTTTTAGCCCTTCTTTCCCGTCCGTTTGCCGGGGCTAAACTTCTACAAAAAACGGGGCCCTTTTCTTGGGGCCTTTTCTTTTTTTTCCCCTTAAACCCACCTTTTTTCCCTTTTTTGGGGTTAAAAAATTTTTCCCCCGGGGTAAAAGGGGAAGGAAAATTGTTTTTTAATTTTTCCGGTATACCCTAGGTCTTGTCCCGGGGAAGGGTTCTTACCACCCCAGGTTAGGCCCCTTTTCGTTCCCCCAGTTCTCCCCTTTTTACCCCTTTGGGGGCCCTTTCTTCCCCCCCAACCACTTCCGGAGGGCCCCAAAACAACCCCGCCAAATTTTTCCTAAATTTTCCCCCAAAAACGGGGCCTCCCCCCGGACTTGGGGACACACCCTTCCCAACCCCCAATTTCTTAGGTGGGAGTGTTGTCCCCCCTTTTGTTGTTTTTTTTTTTTTTGTAAAGTTTTTTGGCAAATTCTACAAAACCCCCAAACCCTTATTTTCCTTCTTTTTTTTTTCTTCTTAAAATCCAAAACTCCCACCTCTGGAAAAAATTTTTTTCGGGGGGTTCAAACTAAAAAACAAAAAAGGTCCCAAAAGGGGGAAAAGGAGGGGGTTTTGGGAAAATTTTAAAAAATGGGCTTTAGGGAACGAAATTTGAGCCATTTATTTAAAACATTGGATATTTTTAAAGAAAGGGGAATGGGGAAATTTAAAACCAAACACCAATTTTAATAGGGGAAAAAGTTAAAAAAGCCCACATTTAAAAAAATATCCCAAAGGAAAGGAGGGGGGTAAAGCCTTTTCCCTGTGTTGGGCCGGGGGGTTAAAAAAACGGGGGGGTTTTTTGGGGGCCCTCAACAACCACCCCCAAAAAGGGTTTTTTTTTAAAAAAAGGTTGGGCCCGCCTTTCCCCCGGGCTTCTCCCCCCTCTAAAACCCCTTCCTTCCCCCCTTTCCCCCCCCCTTTCCCCCCCCCCTCCTTTTCCTCCTCTTTTTTGGCCACCACTCGGGAGGCCAAAAACCCCTCCCCACAATATTTCCTCCACTCCTCACTAAACGCCTCCTCCTTCCTGTATTCTCCTCCTCACACACTCCTTCCTCACACCCTCATTGTCTCTGGGTGCGAGTGTCTGCCTCCTCCTCAACCTCATTGTGGTCATAACCTTTCTTACCTTCAAACTTTTACCTCTTTCACAGTACAGTTTGACTGGCAACTTCTACAACCTCAAACCTCTTCTTCTTCTTCTTCTTTTTCTTCTTCTTCCTCCATCTCCACCTCTTCGGCCATTTATTTGCGGGTCAGCTCAATCCACTCACCTCAACAAAAAAGTGTCCTCAATAGGGCAAGACAAAGTTAGTTATCTATGTGTGTCACTGTGTCAGTCAGCCATGGTCTTGTCCACGCGAATCGTACTTACGATCGCCAGTTTCACCCTCTCGATGCGACATTGGAGCTCATTATTACCGATGTTAGGGTAAAGCTGGGACCTCACACACCACACACCACCATCTCCTCACTCAAGGGGGAAAGTAACCGCCCAAATTTCTCAGTAGATTATCCCCAGGAACGAGCGGGGCCGGGGATCGAACGCCGGACCACAGAAGGGGCCCCGAACGCTCAAACCCCACGAGCTTTCGGGGTGGGTGAGTGTTTGTCGGTTTTGGTTGTGTGTTGTGTGTGTGTGTGTGTGTGTGTGTGTGTTTTGTGTGGTGTTTTGGGTGTGTGAAGCTAAGAGTCATTACAGACAAAGGCCAAACAGCCACGAAATTTAAAAGTAAGAAAAATGAGAGGGAGAGAGAATTTTTTTTTTTTTATACATAAATTAAACTCAAACGTATGACAATAACACATCCAGTCAAGGAATAAGTATACTGACAAATTACAGACTGAAAAAGAACAAAAGACATGCACAAAGAGAAGGAAGGAGGGATAGAGAAGAAACTAAGAAAATGAGCAATTAGAAGAACGAAAAGTAACATTATTCAAAAAATTGGAATATCAAAAAGAAAGAAAAAAAGGAGAAATGCAGTAAATTGTAAATAAAGAAAATTAAAGGGGGAAAAATAGATAAAGAAAAGAAAATGAAAAATAAAAAGGAATGAAGACAAAATAAAGAAAGGGAGGGGGGAAAACGAAAAGGGTCCCCAAAAGGGATAAAAGGGGGGGTAAAAAAAGGGGGAAGAAAAAGGATATGAAATAGGGGGAAAGGAAAGAGGGGGAAAAGAAAAAAAGAAAAGAGGAGAGGAAAATAGGAAAAAAATAAAAAAAAAAAGGAAAAAGGGAAAAAAAATTGGGGGGGGGGAAAAAAAGGGGGAAAAAGTCTAAAAAACAAAAAGGGGACAAAAAAAAATAAAAATAAAAAAATTTAAAGGGAAAATTCAAATAAATAATAAAATAATAAAGGGAATAAAAAAATTAAGATAATATAAAAAATATAAATAAAAAATAAATATATAATATAAACAATAAGTAAAAATATAAAAAATATAGGGGAATATAAAAATAAGGGAAGAATAAAAAATAAAAAACAAAAATATTTGGAAAAAAGTATATTAAAAATAAATTATAATAAAAAAAAGAAAATAAAAAAAAGAAGGAAAAGATAAGAAAATAAATAATTAATTTTTAAAAATATAATAAATATATATAAAAAAAAATATAAAAATAAGAGTTGAAAGTATATATATAAAAATATAAAAAATAAATAATAAAAATATTAAAAATAAATATTAAAAAAATTTCATTATAAAAAATTATATAAATTTAACTTATTTATATTAATATATTATATAAATATATCCTATAAATAAATATATTAAATTTTTAATAAAAAGGGTAATTTTAAATTATATTACAAATATATAAAATTAATATATATATAATATAAATATTTTATATAAAAAATAATTTTTATATATATTTATATTATATATAACAATTATATATAAATTTTATATAATATAAACATATATATTAAAAAATATATATAAAATTTTAAAATAAATATAATATTTTACAAAACAATATAATAATAAAATATATTTATTAATATATATATATATATATATTATATAATATAATATATTTTTATATATAATATATATATAAATATTATAATATAAAATATATATATATAATAAAAAAAATATATATTATAATTTAATTAAAATATTAAAATATTATTAAATATATTATATATTTTGAAAAATTTTAATAATAATTATTAAATAAATAAATTTTTAAAATAAAAGAAAAAAAATATAAAATAAATAAAAAATAAATATATATTAAAAAAAATTAAAATATATATAGTTAAAAAAAAAAAATAAATTTATAAAAAATAATAAAAATTTAAAAATAATAAAAAAATAAAAAAAAATAAAATACAATAAAATAAAAAAAGGAAAATTAAATTTTAAAATAAAAAAAAAAAAATAAAAAATTTAAAACAAAATTTTCGGGAAAAACACACTTTTCCCCCAAAAAATTTTGGGGGGTTTTGGGGTTTGGGGGGCCCCAAAAGGGGGAAAAAAAAAGGGGGCGGGGGTTTTTGTTTTTTTTTTTTTGGTTTTTAATAGGGGCAATTTTTATAATAATTTATAAATTTATTTTAAATAAATAATAGAAAAAAATAAATAATACTAAAATATATTATATTTAATATTAATATAATATATGTTTTAAATTAATATATTTATATATAAAATATTAGTATTTGTATATTTATAAATAAAATTATATAATTATAAATATATTTTATATAATATAAATTGTTATAAATTATATTATAAAAAGTAAATAAAGATATATAAATATAAAAAATATTTTATAATATTATTAAAATATATATAAATATAAATTAATATAAAAATAAGTATAAATTGATATAAAATTTTAATATATATTATATTATATAAATTATTTAATAAAATAGATATTATTATATATATATAAAATAAATAATATATTACATAAATAAATTTTAAGAAATTTTTAAATTTTATATACAATATATATATATATAATATATAAATATATATTATAAATAATATAAATATATTAAATATTAATAATAAATTAATAAATTTAATAATATAGAAGTTAATAATATAATAATAATTAGATATAATATATATTTATATAAAAATATAGATATAAATATATATATAATATATATATTAATATATATTAATATAATATATATAAATTATATATATATACAATAAAACAAAAATTTTTAAATAACAATAACAATAAATAAATAAAAAAATAAATAAAAATAATATATATATATAAAATATATATATAATAAAAATAAAAATATATAATAAATAATTATAAAAAAAAATTTAAATACAAGAAAATTTAAAATAATATACAATAATAAAAATATGATAAATATATATAAAATAATTAAAATAATTAAAAAATAAAATAAATATTAAAAAATATATTAAAATATAATAAAAATTTTATATTAAATATTATAATAAAATTTTTAATAAAAAAATAAAATATAATAAATATAAAAATAAAATATATTAAAATATATATAATAAATATTATATATATATAATATATATATATATAATAAAAAAAATAATATAATTTATATAATAAGAATAATAAATAAATAGATATATAAATAAAAATAAAAAATATATATATTATAAATAAAATAATATATTAAAAAATATAAAAAATTTTCCCCTATATTAAATATAATAATATATCAATTATAAGATATATTAATATTAATAATTTTAAAAAATATATAAAAAAATATATAAAATTAAAAAATATATATTATATATATATATATATATATATATATTATATACAATAATTTTAAAACAATATAAATATATATAAAAAATAAAATATTATTATAAATAAAAAAGGATAATAAAAAAATATATATATTAATATAAATTAATAAATTAAATAATATATATATAATTATATAATATATAAAAATATAGTTAATATATATTATATTATATAATTATAAAATATATAATAATATATTATTATATAAAAGGAATATTATAATATTATATAATATAATATAATATAAAATATATATTTAAATATATATATAAAAATATATTTTAATATATATATAATAAATATTTTAATTAAATATATGTTTAAATTATTTTGTAAATATATATTTATTATTATTATATATTTAATATTTATATATATATATTGTAATAAGATATATAATTATTTGATGAAATTTTCATATATTTTGATAAATATTCGGGCGGAGGTATGCGTTTTTTTAAATGGTGCCCCCCCCCCCTAGTTTTTTTAGCTTTTTTCTTTTTTTTTTTTCCCCCATGCCCTTTTTCTTTTTTCCCTTTGCACCCTTATTGTAATGGGTGGTCACACCTACCTGCCATCTCCTCGTTTTATTTTTTTTGACATTTCCCTCCTCGTGTATCACTTTGCACCCCCTTTTTATTTACATTCTCTTTTCCTCTCCCCCCCTTTTTTTTACCCCCCCTTTCACTCCTTTGGCCCCGTACATTTTTCCCAGCCTCCCTTTACTAGTTTTTTGTTTCATTCTTTTTATTTCAGTGTTCTTTCCTTTATTAATTTTTCCTTTTTAACTTTGCTTTAGCTTTTCAATTTCTGCTTTTCCCCTTTTTTTTCTTTTCTTTTTATTTTCCAATTTTTTAAAAATGTTCTTTTCGTTTTTCTAATTGCTATTTTCTTAGTTTCTTCTTATCCCCCTTCCTTCTCTTTGGCATGTTTTTGTTCTTTTTCCCCTCTGTAATTTTTCAGATACTTTTTTCTTGATGGATGTGTTATTTTCATCGTTTTAGTTTAATTTTTGTATAAATTAAAAAATTCTCTCCCTCTCTTTTCCCTACTTTTAAATTTCTGGCTGTGGGCTCTTTGTACTGTAAGTGGACCCCTTGCTTTCCCCCCAAACCCCACAACACACACCCCCACCCCACCCCAAAACAAAAAAAAAACCCGAAATCACTCACCACCCGAACTGCTCGGGGGGTTTGAGCTTCGGGACCCCTTTTGGTCCCCCGTTTTGATCCCCGGCCCCCCCCTCGTTTGGGGAAATTACTGAGAAATTTTTGGGGGGTTACTTTCCCCCTTGGTGAGGGGATTTGGGGGTGTGTGGTGTGGGGAGGTCCACTTTTTCCCTAACATCGGAATAATAAACTCCAAAGTCGATCGGGGGGTGTAATGGCGATCGTAAGTACGACTGCGGGACAAGACCATGGGTGATGCACAGTGACACCAAAAATAATAACTTTTTTTTTGCCTATTGGGACACTTTTTTGTTTAGGTGGTGGGTTGGCGACCCCAAAAAAATGGCCGAAAAGGGGAATGGAGGAAGAAGAAGAAAAAGAAGAAGAAGAAGAAGAGGTTTGAGGTTGTAGAAGTTGCCAGGCAAACTGTACTGTGAAAGAGGTAAAAGTTTGAAGGTAAGAAAGGTTATGACCACAATGAGGAGGAGGAGGAGGCAGACACTCGCACCCAGAGACAATGAGGGTGTGTGGAAGGAGTGTGTGAGGAGGAGAATACAGGAAGGAGGAGGCGTTTAGTGAGGAGTGGAGGAACTATTGTGCGGGAGTGTGTTGTGGCCTGCTGAGTGGTGGCAAAAAGAGGAGGAAGAGAGGAGGAGGAGGGGTAGGAGGAGGAGGAGGAGAAGGAGGAGAAGGAGAAGGAGGACCTTAGAGCCTATGGTGGGTGAGAACCCGTTACCCGGGACACAGGGCTAGTGTGATACCGGATTACCATAGTTACCTTCCCCAGGTTACCCCAGGTACCCATTTATCAACCCCAAAAGGAAGGAAGAACAGCTGGGTAAGCTGGTCACCGACTTGCCATGGCCCAAATTCGAACCAGGGCCCGCAGTTTTGTAGCTAGGCACGCTAGTCACTGCAACACGGAGATGACAGTTTATAGCTACATATAATATCAAACAGACATTTTATATTTAACAAAATAATCTAGGCCATCAACCAGCTCAGCTGTTCACCCGCCGCTTAAAGTCTTTTAGCAAGGCGTGGTGATGGAGGTCGGTTTGGTGAACTAACTGGTTCCACAGACGGCCGTATTGGGGTTAGAAGAAACGTAGGAGGTGCTCTGTCCTGGTGAAGGGCGCAGTCACTTGCTCCTGTCTGTGTGGAGCTACACGGGTGGAATGAAGGGGCGGCGGGGGCCTGGGAAGATTGATGGCTGCCAAGTGGGGCGTGTGGAGATTTAGTGCGTTGAGCATGACACATAAACCTGCCACGTCCCTGCGCTCCTGGAGGAGTTGGAAGGAGTCAGGCGCGAGGTGGGGAACTTTGTCGTTAACCAGTCGCTGGGCTATTCTCTGGACGCGGTCTAGTGTGGTCAGGTAAGAGGGCGGACAGGAAGACTCCTAGGGGGGAGTATTCCATGAGGGGACGTACCTGTGCCTTGTACGGGACCTCAACCCCCTTGGCATCTAGAAGGTGGGAGATGCGCCGGACACAGCTGAGTCTCCAAGCCGAGTTTTTAGCAACTCTCCTGGCATGACTGGTAAAGGTCAGTCCCGCATCAAACTCCACCGCAAGGATGGAGATGGATCTTTGAAGCGGGAGTGATCAGCCCGTAAGCTGTATGTCCGGTGCAGGCAGGTTGGCGATGTCTTTCCTGCGGGAGATAAGCAGTGCCTGGGTTTTGTCAGGGGCCATGCTGATCTGCCATCGACAACTCCAGGTGACGATGTTGTCCAATGCCAGGTTGATGCGGCACATCGTGTCCTGCCAGTCACGTCTGTCGCAGGTGAAGGCAAGGGTGCAGTCGTCAGCGTAGACCTGTGCCTCAGGAATGAGCTGGAGAATATCATTGAAGTAGACATTCCACAGAAGAGGCCCGAGTATAGTGTCCTGCGGGATGCTGGCGTGGATGGGATGCATCTCTCTCTCTCTCTCTCTTTCTCTCTCTCTCTCTCTCTCTCTCTCTCTCTCTTTCTCTCTCTCTCTCTCTCTCCTCTCTCTCTCTCTCTCTCTCTCTCTCTCTCTCTCTCTCTCTCTCTCTCTCGCTCTCCAGCTGTAGCTTGTTTTGTTTCTGTGTAGGTTTGTTTACTCGTTTGCTGAGCCGCTGGTGAGACTGTAATTGTAGTTGTGGTTTCGTTTCGTTGTTGTTTGTAACTGTTCTGACGGGCTGTTGCTGCTGATGTTGTTGTCCTCCTCCCTCGTCTTCTCCTTCCCCTGCTCCCTTTGTTCCCGTAAGGCGAGGATCACGACAACCAACAGCAGTCAAGGCGCCCCTAACGATCATAACCTACAACAAATTTCAGGTTCTTGGCGAAATGAAGGAAGACGTACACGAGACCAGATTGATCGGGGACTCAATTCTCCGAGGACAACTGGTGAAGTTTTGTGGTGGGGTCACGAGTGACAAAGGAAGCGTTCTGTTTCCAGGAGCAAGACTAGACGACATCACTGCAGCCGCGATGACGTCACAAGGAACACTAACGATAACACTCTCTATGTCATCATGCAGGAACCAACGGACGTGTACAGTAGCGGATCTGAAGAAATTCGGGACAAGTACAGGAAGTTGATCGGAAAATTCAAGACTACAACTAATCATATTTTATTCAGGATTCTCCCAAACTAGGAGTAGGCCGATGCTTTACGATAAGGCGTTCAGCACAAATAACCGACTGAGGTCTTTTTGTGCACAGGAGAATGTAGACTTTCGCAAACTTCTGGGATTAATTTCTACGAGGATCCCCATCCTGGTGAGGATTCCATCCTGTTAGAGGATGACGGACCCCACCTCAGCCCCTTCGGCCATGCACGATTAGGACGTCTGCTAAAGACAAAGTTTTTTCTTACAGATCAAAAAACGACGAGCTGGCGGCGGTAGCAGCATCACCTTACCCCTTTCATACCCCCAGCAACGCTGGGTTCAGTCCCGTTTCCGCAAATACTAATCAAAGTAACTTAATCAAGCGCCTGTAACAGTGGACCCTAGACGCCCGGCCGGTAAACCCTCACGCAAGGCTACCAAAATATCAAGGAACTTAAATTACTCTACAAAAATGCCAGAAGCATTATTTTAAAGCGTACGAATTATTAGCATACTTGATGCCGAAACGCCAGATATCGTCATTATCACTGAAGTTGGGTCAACACAAAAGATAAACTTTTATTAGCTGAAATAGCCATTCCAGGCTAAAAGGGACATTCCTAAATTTGCACGCATATAGCAGGTGGAGGTGTCATTCTTTACATTAAAAGAAAATTTGCAAGCAATCGAAATCGATAAAGAAAAACAAAGATCTTATGACTCAGTCTACGCAAAGATTAAGCTAAACGGTAAATTGCTAACTATTGGGACAATATATCGTCCTCCCAAATCTAATGCGGAAGTAGATTGCCTCCTGTATGACGAGATAAGACAGTTGTGAACAATAATAGCGATACAATTATTTGTGGAGA
>JACEEZ010019785.1:40000-50000 GCA_016584305.1 Chionoecetes opilio | reverse complement strand
TTATAAGCGCCGGAGAACGTTGCAGTACTGTGGTTGTACGTTGTTGTACTTTGTAGTACGTGGGAGAGTTATGTTATGCTCAGAGTTTGATAACTCTTGTAGAAGTTTGTAGATATGCTTGTAGAAGTGCGTAGGGTATCTTATTCCCACCGCTGCCACCATTTATAAGTCTATGTAATTGTAAAGACTTTCTTGGGCTAATAGTGCAGTATGACTTGTCACAAAAACAGCTCCTGTAGGATTTGCGTGTCAAAATAGATTTTATTGTTTTTTCTGGTTGACTTGAGGTTATACGATGGGGAATGGTGGGGGCAAAATTTTTCGACCCCTGGAACCCCCCTGTGGGGAAAATGGAAATGTGGGGAAAATGGAAAATGCCCCCCTTTGGGGGGCATTTTCTGTCCAGGGGGTCCCGGAACTGACAATACTACTAACTCCACTAATAATGAACCAATCTTTATGATCTTGGTATTATTTCAGGGGTTTCTGATGATGACAAATCCATTTATGAGACTTTTGAGCTGACCGGAAGTGAATATCATCAATTTCCGGCGGCGGCATGACGTCAACGGGGTCTGAACGGGTCCGATCAACAAAATTTGTCACGATGTTAACAACCTTGTCATGTAATACCTCTTTTTCAAGGTTTCCAGGTACAGGAAGCTGAATGGAGCAGTTGTTTTTGTCACCAGACCTCTCATTTTAGAGATAATGAATGTCATGAGGTATTAGCTTTTTTTCAAAGCATCAATTATTATTCACACCCAACTCACTGTTCGATAATAATTTATATGATTTAGAAATGAAGGACAAAGATTGCATCATATGTTCAAAGTATTTACTAACATCATTCAGATGTTACCTACTCAATGAAGACACTATATTTACTGTTTGAGTTTTTCAATTGTTCCATGAAAAGAGAGCATATCGCTCATATACTGTACATATATTTATGGTGACAAAAAAGTACCTAGTTCCCGACTAGAACAACAAAACGCTTTGTGTCACAAACATAACTGACCACATAAAATAATACAGCTAGCTTGCCAATAGTGCACAATGTAAAAGCAAAATGTTAACTAGTGTTGACAAGAGATACATATTGTTTCACGGCACTCATATACTGCATATATTCGAAACAAGAACAACAAAACGGTTTATGTGACACACATAACCATGATAACTGACCAGATAAAAGAATACAGCTAAATCGCCAAAACTGTAGCCCACACTACAATGTAGATAGATTATATAACATCAATCGAATAACAATCATGCTATATCGACTAGAACAAGAAACCATTACAAACAAAACGACATAAAAATACTCAAAAAAGCTATAACAACAAGAATAGCTATGCTACATGTCGAAATGCTACATGTCTTTAGTTAACACTCAACATCATCTTCATCGTCGTTGACGTGTCCGTCATTCTTGGTGGAATTTGAGCAATCAGCGCCATAGCATATGCACAGTGGAGTGCACGGAAGGCCATTCTTACAACAACTACACCTTCCTCTACATCCAGCTTTACATGCAACACTTCGTCAGTTCAAGCACAGCTCGAGGGGAAGGTAGCGTCAGACACCTCACCGGAACGTAGACTCCCTTTTCTAGACTCCAGCCACTTTGATCAATTGTAGGATTAATAGGACAGCTGGTCACGTAGAACCTGTCACGCATTGCTATATACTTTGTGCGCGTGATATGCGACATTAATGCAGCACGAGTTGGCGGCAGCATCTCACCCTCTAGGTTTCTTGAGCGGAACATCTCCCATCGCAGTGCAGTAGTTGAACCTTTTGGGCAGTAGGCACTGCAGACGAAGTGCTCCAATGGTTTGAGCTGTTCCGGAAGCTCAGTGCCGAGTAACTCAGTTGCCAGACGACTGTCGCCAAGCTCCCCGAAGCAGTTGATGGCCGGGTCGTCATTGGAAAGCTTCAGATATGCACGAACCCCGTCTTCTTTGTGATACCGACACACTTTCCACCCCAGTCAGCACCAGAAAAGTTGTAGAGTCCGATCAGCCCTTTGAATTTGCGACGTCCAATGACTTGCATTGAATTTTACTTGTGTGCAGGTGCGCTTCGCATGCTGCAAGCAATTGCGGTGGTAGTACTTCTCGAGAGCGGCTGCATCTCCTACTTCCTCCAAATCAGACACACCAGTCCTAACATGACCATCTCGAGTTTCCAGTTTAATTTGCAAGAAAGTGTGACCCATATTGTCTGAGAAGACACGGTGCAGAAGCTCAGAACCATCATCAGAACAAAATCTGCATGATGCCAACATGCATGCTATGGCTTTCTGGGTAGTTTTTGTTCGTTTAGGGCAGGAGCCTACTTCAGCGGATGGACGTCCGGGTCCTCGCCGAGAGCAGCCAGGGCTGTTGAAATATGTTCTCTTAGCTCTCTGTCTGTCAATGTTGGTCTTGTTAACAATCGGTTTTCGACACTCACTATGATAGTAAGCTGAAGCTCGATCAGTTTCACTCAAATTCTATAGGCGATCGGTAATGATTTGCAAATCATTTTGACTTAAGGTCTCCCTCTCTTTGCAAGAGTCCAGAAGTTCTTTGAGCATTGCATGATTGCTGACAAGTGTGCGAGATCCAGTTGCACCCTCATGACAGATCATACAAACAGCCCTCGTAGACATGGCTGCTCAAGGGTCTTGACTTTAGCCAGTCAATACGTCACACCTGAAACCAAAAAGTGAAATATAAATGTCCTATATATGTTACAGAGGATCCAAGATGCCTTATCTCTAAAATGAGTGATCTGGTGGCAAAAACAACTGCTCCATTCAGCTTCTTGTACCTGAAAACCCTGAAAAAGAGGTATTACATGACAAGGTTGTTAACATCGTGACACATTTTGTTGATCGGACCCCGTTCAGACCCCGTTGACGTCATGCCTCCGCCGAAAATTGATGATATTCACTTCCGGTCAGCTCAAAAGTCTCATAAATGGATTTGTCAACATCAGAAACCCCTTAAATAATACCAAGATCATAAAGATTTCTTTTTTTTTCTTTTTTACATCTCAACGAACTGGCCAAGGGCACAACAAAAGTAGGCAACACAAAGTCCGCTCAGTTGCCAGTCCCTATAAATAAGACAGTAGGATAATACAAAAAAAAGAGGGGTGAGCCAATTTAGTTCGGGAGGCGTCTTCTTACTCTTCTTTTGAAAAGATTTAAGTCATAGGAAAGTGGAAAAATAGAAACAGGAAGAGAGTTCTAGAGTTTACCAGTGAAAGGGATGAAAGAGTAAAGATACTGATTAATTCTTGCATTAGGAAGCTGGACAGAATAGGGATGAGAATGAGTAGAAAGTCTAGTGCAGCGAGGTCGCGGGAGGGGGGGAGGCATGCAGTTAGCAAGTTCAGAAGAGCAGTGAGCATGAAAATAACGGTAAAAGAGAGCAAGAGAAGCAACATTGTGGCGGTGATTTAAAGATTGAAGACAGTCAGTTAGAGGAGAGGACTTGATGAGACGGAAAGCTTTTGACTCAACCGTGTTTAGGAGAGCTGTATGAGTGGATCCTCCTCATACAGGTGAGACATACTCCATACATGGGCGGATAAGGCCCCTGTAGAGAGCAAGCAATTGGGAGGGAGAAAAAAAAGGAAGCAGACGCCACAGGACACCTAACTTCTTAGAAGCTGTTCTAGTAAGAGATGAGATGTGAGATTTTCAGTTCAGATTTTTTGTAAAGGTTAGTCCTAAAATGTTCATTGTAGAAGAAGGAGACAGTTGAGTGTCATTGAAGAAGAATGGATAGTTATCTGGTAGGTTTTGTCGAGTAGGTAGGTGAAGAAATTGGGTTTTTGATGCATTGAACAAAACAAGTTTTGCTTTGCCCCAATCAGAAATTATAGAAAGATCAGAAGTTAGGTGCTCGGTGGCATCTCTCCGTGAATCACTTAGTTCCTGTTGAGTTGGACGTCTCATAAACGACGTTGAAAAATGCAGGGTAGAATCATCAGCGTAGGAGTGGATAGGGCTTTGAGTTAGACTTAGAAGATCATTAATGAATAATAGAAAGAGAGTGGGTGATAGGACATAACCCTGGGGAACACCACTATTGATAGATTTAGGAGAAGAATCATGTCCGTCTACAGTAGTTGCAATATAACGGTTTGAAAGGAAACTTAAGATGAAGGTACAGAGAGAAGGATAGAAACCGAATGAGGGTAGTTTGGAAATTAAAGATTTGTGCCAGACTCTATCAAAAGCTTTTGATATGTCAAGGGCAACAGCAAAAGTTTCACGGAAACCCCTAGAGGTGGATGACCAAGATTCAGTTAGGAAAGCTAGAAGATCGCCAGTAGATCGCCTTTTACGGAAACCGTACTGACGATCAGATAGAAGATTGTGAGCAGATAGATGCTTAAGAATCTTCTTATCAAGTATAGATACAAAAACTTTAGAAAGGCAGCAAGTCAAAGCTATAGGACGGTAGTTTGAAGGATTAGAACGGTCACCCTTCTTAGGAACAGGTTGGATGTGAGCAAACTTCCAGCAAGAAGGAAAGGTGGAAGTAGATAGACAAGGACGGAAAAGTTTGACCAGGCAAGATGCAAGCACAGAAGCACAGTTTTTGAGAACAATAGGAGGGACTCCGTCAGGACCGTAAGCCTTCCGAGGATCTAGGCCAGAAAGGGCAAAGAAAACATCATTCCGAAGGATCTTAATGACAGGCATAATATAGTCAGAGGGTGGAGGAGAAGGAGGAACAAGCCCTTCATCAACCAGAGTGTAATTTTTAGCAAAGGTTTGAGCGAAGGGTTCAGCTTAAGAAGTAGATGAGACAGCTGTGGAGCCATCTGGGTGAAGCATAGGAGGGAAAGAGGAAGAAGAAAAATTGTTAGAGATGTTATTAGCTAGATGCCAGAAGTCACGAGAGGAATTTGATTCAGAAAGATTTTGATATTTTCTATGAATGAAAAAGTTTTTGGTAAGTTGAAGTAAAGATTTGGCATGATTACAGGCAGAAATATAAAGGGCATGAGTTTTAGGAGATGGATGCTTACGGTACCGTTTGTAAGCTACCTCTCTATCTCGGACAGCATGAGAACAAGCAGAGTTAAACCAAGGTTGCCCGGCTTTAGGATTGGAGAAAGTGTGTGGAATGTACGACTCCATGCCAGAGACTATGACCTCAGTTATGCGCTCTGCACAAAGAGATGAGTCTTTGACATGGAAGCAGTAATCATTCCAAGGAAAATCAGAGTAGTACTGCCTTAGGTCTTCCCACTTAGCTGAGTTGAAGTGCCAGAAGCACCTCCGCTTAGGTGGGTCCCGAGACGGTACCGGAGCGATAGGACAAGTTACAGAAATAAGATTGTGATCAGAGGAACCCAACGGAGAGAATAGTTTCACAGAGTAAGCAGAAGGGTTAGTAGTTAGGAAAAGATCAAGAACGTTGGGCGTGTCTCCAAGGCGGTCAGGAATACGGGTAGGGTGCTGCACCAGCTGCTCTAGGTCTTGGAGGTAAGAAAAGTTGTAGGATTGTTCACCAGGTTGGTCAGTGAAAAAAGATGATAGCCAAAGCTGGTGGTGAACATTGAAGTCCCCAAGAATGGACATTTCTGCTAAAGGAAAATGAGATGAGATGTGCTTCACTTTTGATGTTAAATAGTCGAAGCATTTTACATAGTCAGAGGAGTTAGGTGAGAGATATACAGCACAGATAAATTTAGTAAGAGAGTGACATTGAAGTCGAAGCCAGATGGTAGAAAATTCGGAAGATTCAAGGCCGTGGGCACGAGAGCAAGTGATGTCATTGTGCACATATACGCAACCGCCAGCTTTGGATTGAAAATGAGAATATAGACAGTAAGAGGAGACAGAAAAAGGTCTGCTGTCAGTGCTCACAGTGCTCACAGAAATTGGTTCATTATTAGTGGAGTTAGTAGTATTGTCAGTTCCGGGACCCCTGGACAGAAAACGTCCCCCAAAAGGGGGTTCCAGGGGTCGAAAAATTTGGCACCCTCCATTTTCGCACAGTATAACCCCAAATCAACCAGGAAATGCAAAAAAACAATTTTGACA
This sequence comes from Chionoecetes opilio, assembly GCA_016584305.1. Taxonomy (NCBI): domain Eukaryota; kingdom Metazoa; phylum Arthropoda; class Malacostraca; order Decapoda; family Majidae; genus Chionoecetes; species Chionoecetes opilio. The sequence continues at coordinate 43,942 of JACEEZ010019785.1, read as the reverse complement.
CGCAAATCCTACGGGAATACAAGTCATACTCCACTATAAGTTAAAATGGTACTTCCAGTTTGTACACATTTATTTATAAGTCCAATAAGGAACTTAGATTATTACAACCAGATATGGAGTGAACAGCCAGTGAGAACAACGGAACACGTGAGATGAGCGTCTTCTTGTATTCGTGGCCCGAGGTCTTCTGTCCTCCTTCCCACGGCTTCTGACCGCTCCTCTCTTGTGTTACTAGCTGTCGTTGACATTTATAAAAGGTTGATACATAAACATTTGTCCTGTGGCCTACTTGCTCGAGCTAACAAAGTGCAAGCTGTACATGGTTTTCACGATGAACCATGGCAGGAAAGATATACATATAATTATATATACATTACATATATATATAATTATATGTTTATATAAGTTCTAAAAATATACTGGTTGTTTTGATGTTAAGTACATGAAAATATCCTGTATGGAAGTTATAATACTTGTTACACTTGTGTGATAATAGCTGTGATTTAATACTATTAGCATTGCAAGTTATTATATATGTTAGAAGGGATTACTGACTGACATATGTATATATATGTATATATATATATATATATATATATATATATATATATATATATATATATATATATATATATATATATATATATATATATATATATTATATATATGTATATATATATCTTCGCTTTTTCATTATATTTCTTCTTCTTGTACCTCTTCTTTTACTTCTTCTTCTTCTTCTTTTTCTTCTTTTTCTTCTTCATCATCCTCTTATATTTTCTTCTTCTATCTAAGGCTCGTTGGGCTGAGTAGTTAGGCAGTTGTTCACGGTGGACCCCCCATTTGGGCAGTTTCACACCACTGGATTACGGGTGTGGATGTCGATACTCCCATTGGCGAAACCGCACCCTCTCTTGAAAATCAAAGAGGCTGTAGCAAAGTTGAGGGGTGGGAATGCAGATGGTGTTTGTAATATCAGTGCGGAGCTCCACAAACCTGAGGGTAATGCCATAATCTGCACGTTGGGTGTTGTCCTGACTGCTGTGTGGCAATCAGGTACCATTCCCTCTGACTGGAAAAGGGGGCTGGTCGTCCCTTTTAGGAAAGAGAAAGGGGACCGTCAGGACTGCAACAATTACCACGGCATTACATTCCTCAGCATGCCAGGCTAGGTGCTTGCCCATCCATTGCTGACACGGTTCCGCTGCCATCTGCTGGAGCACCAGATACCTCAGCAGTATGGGTTCACGACTGGTAAATCAACAAAGGACCGTAGCCTAGCGCTTCGTGTCCTGGTGGAACGCCGATCTGAGTATCGACAGGGGATGCATGCATTCTATGTTGATCTCATGAAGGCTTTTGGCACAGTGCATCGTGAGTCACTCTAGGATCTGCGACTTCGCAGATTCCTGCAAGGAATCTTGGTTTGATGATTGGTATGTACTCTGGGATTGAGAGTGTTGTGAAATGTGGGTGAGATGTATCCAGCTTCTTTCATGTAAATACAGGAGTTAGGCAAGGGTGCGTCCTTGCTCCATCACTTTTCAACACTTGTATGGACTGGGTATTGCGCAATGTTTTAGATCAAAGTGTTTGTGGAGCATCTCTAGGCAACATCAAGATCACTGATCTCGTTTTTGCCGATGATGAGGAACTTTTTGCTTAGTCGCTGGAGGACCTGGTGATTGCTCTTGAGGCGCTGCACGAGAAGGCCAAAGCCTTTATGACTTGATGTCTCCTGGCTTAAGACCAAGGTCCAGGTGTTTGGAGGCTTACTAGATGAAACAGTAGTCTGTTCATGCGTGCGGCGAGGACATCCAGATCTTTGAAATTTTACATATCTTGGTAGTGCAGTCCATAGTGATGGCGGGTCGCGTCAAGAAGTCTTACGGCGGATTGGCATAGCCCACGGTGTTATGGACTAGCTCAGCACGAGTATTTGGCGTTGTCGGTACCGGTGCAGGAGGACAAAGATCCGGTTTTTCAAGTCGCTTGTGATCCCTATGTTACTCTATGGTTGTAAGACATGGACACTAAATAACCACTTGAAGAAGCGAATCGATGCCTTTGGTAATATTTGACTTCGCAGAATCATGGGTTATCAGTGGGATGATTACGCGTCAAATCAGCGATTGCACCGTGAGCCTGAATCGAGTCGTATTACCTGCATAGTCCGTCAGCGCCAACTTTGGCTATATGGGCATGTGGCACGCTACCCTGAAACCGATCCTTCTCATCGGTTTGTATCTGTAAGAGACGATCCGGCGTGGCGGAGGCCAAGGGGGCGACCACAAGGCTCGTGGCAGGGGCAAGTTGATGCTAACTGTCGAGAGTTGCTTGGTATGGGAAGGGAGCTTATATAGGGACTCGCGCGTTGTGACCCCCGGGAGTGGCGTCGTAGGATGTGCAATGCGACGCGTCCACCGCCGTATGCACCCAGTGATTGATTGATATCTAGGGCCTCTGAACACATTGTCTCCACCAGTATTATGTAAATGGCACCAATGCTGAACTCACACCTACTTACCTACACTTCTATTCGTTCCAGGGTTCAACATCGCAGCCACAGTAGATGGCACGCAGTCAACCTGCCTCTCCATTCACCTCCCCAAGTATTGTCGGGTAAGTAGCACATGTAGAGTACCTGAAGTTTTTGTGTGTGTGGGAAGTCAACCTGTGTATAGTGGCTGTGTCTAAGGGTGGCAGGGAAGGAACCAAGCAAAGGTACGCAAATTCACATCGCGGCAAAATATCACGAAGATTTACACCAACCTTGTGAAGTATTTTGAAAGGTTGTATTGGATGTGGTTTTCAAAAAAGTTGGAAGGAGGAAGGAGGAATTGGAATGAAAGAGGTAGATGATCGTTTAGAAGGAGAGAGGAAGAACATGTTTACTGGAGAGAAAAGTAAGTTATAGGATTTAAATAATAAGAGGAAGAAGTGGGAGTATAAATGCAAGTTGAATAGAAAAACGGTGGAAGATATATTATGGAAACATCGGTAAGTTGTGAGAGAGCGAGAGCGAGAGAGAGATTGATATATTTATTGATATTGATATATTTATTTGGTATTGCATATACATCGTGCAGGTACATTTGTCAGTAAATGAATGCCCGGGTCCATTGAGCAGTGCTCGTAGAGGACCCATGGAGAATATTTGATTGTGAGCTGACTAAAAAACTAAATCTTTACTAAATACCCTAACAATATAAGAATACATATGAAATATTACACAAGTAAAAATAATAATATCAGGATGCATAATAAAACCACTGCCCAATGAAATACTAACACTAAACAATATACGTACTATTTTCACTAATAAGAACGCTCAGAGAAATATACGTGAAAATGTAAATAAACAAATTAAACATGTAAACATATATTTATAATATAATACATAAACCTAATACACACACACACACACACACACACACACACACACACACACACACACACACACACACACACACACACACACACACACAACTACAAATAATCGTCCAGCATATTTTTCTTTATTTTTGTCTTCAACGAATTTTTGCTGTTAGCAGATCTGAATTCTTATGGAAGCTGGTTCCACAGATGCGTCCCTCTATACAGAATACATTGTCGGGCATGGCTAGTCCGGAAACGAGGAATGAGGAGTTGGCTAGCATGTCTATTATTTATATCATGATTTTTAAATTGAAAGCAACTGTTGTTATAAAATATGAATAGAGAGTTATAGACAAATAAACAGTTTGTACAGTTAGAATGTCGTGAATCTTTGCAAATCTGTGTTTTCTGAAAAATTCATTTGTGTGATCGTAACGGCCAAGAAAGAAGATGGTTCTTATAAACCTTTTTTGCATAACGAAGAGACTATCTATTAAAGTTTTCTTTGCCCCACCCCATAGAGATTCACAGTATAAAAGATGAAGGTAAACTATTGATAAATAT
>JACEEZ010019785.1:0-32500 GCA_016584305.1 Chionoecetes opilio | reverse complement strand
AATTTTTTCCTTCTCTCTCTCTCTCTTCTCTCTCTCTCTCTCTTCTCTCTTCCTCTCTCTCATCTCTTCTCCTCTCTCTCTCTCTCCTCTCGCTCTTTTCTCTTTCTCTCTCTCTCTCTCTCGCCCCTCTCTTCTCTCTTCTCTCGTCTTCTCTTCTCTTCTTTTCTCCTCCCCTCTCTCTCTCTCTCTCTCTACCCACCGCTATCCTCGCGACCTTCGGGAAGGGGGTCAAAAGGGGAACTGCTCACCTGACCATGGACTTCATCACCGAAAGAAAAGGACAGTACGGGTTTCCAGACATTATTCCGACTACAAGACCTTTCAAATGGCACCCCACAGGGCACATTCCCCCAGCCCATATCTCTTTACACACTATTGAGATCCTATTTCCTCCCGCTCGGGGATGGGTGCACAATTCTCGGGTTGCCCCGACTTGGGAGTCATAAAAACGGCCCCTACTACCTCCGCAAAACCCATAACACTTTGTCAACCTTGGACTCAAGTGCCAGAAATTGCCAAAATCAACTTTTGCCAAAACACACGATCCACTTCGGTTTTAACAAGCCATCCCCCCACTATCAGTCGACGGAACAGACATTGAGTGGCGACCTGTCCATCCTTACCTCGGGTTTGGATGGTGTGTGGTGTGTGTGTGTGGTGTGTTTTGTGTGTGTGTGGGTGTGTGTGTGTGTGTTGGGTTTTGTGGGGTTTTGTGTGTGGTGTGTTTTGGTGTGTTGTGTGTGTGTAGTAAATTTAAATTAATAGTAAACGTTTATGTTAAAAAAAAAAACAATGTTGAAAAAAAACAATTTTATGTACATTAGCCCGGTCCGCGAGCCGAAACTCCGAGGGACATATTTTTTTTTTTTTTTGTCTTTTTAGGGGCGTGGGAAAAGACTTGCTTAATTATTATTTGCGTAAATGTTTCTACTAGAAACTAAACCCCAACTGAGGTAACTACATACGATAAAGTGTTTGAGATTATCATAAAAATTATTTTTGTCATAGTAAAATTTGACTTATATGTTTTTCTATAATAATATATCGAAAGTGTGTGTGTGTGTGGTGGTGTGGTGTATCGGGGTGTGTGTCCCTATTGCCCCCCCCCCCAGTGGCGCATCCCACATAAAGGCCGTTTTGGAACCCGGGGGGTCGACCAGGGGGGGTTTTAAGGCCCGTTGGGGGTGATCCGAAATTTTTTTTTTTTTTTTTTAGTATTTGCGAGATTTAGGCATCACCGTTTGGGCTTCCGGGCCAAACCCCAATGTCCCCTGTGTCGTCTCTCAAAATGGGGAAGGGGGGTTTAAAGTAACATTGCCATTTTTTATTGTTTTGTTTATCAGCTGTGCGTACTTAAAGAATTTTTTAAAATCCCTTTTCATAAAAGCATACTCTAATATTAATAAAAAAATTTCATCGTTGAGTGAAAACTAAAATATTTAGAAGGACATTTAACAATTACCAATAGAGAGGCCTGTTACACATGTTGAAACAGTCAGTTCTTACAGAAATGCCAATGAAATGCATCAAGAGACTATATTGAGCCAACTCATGCAAGGAAAACACATGTCATCGTCTTTAACTATTGAAATAATGGCATAGCATTATGAAAAGGTGGCAACCATTAGCCGCAGCCTGTCACGCTGCCAGGCGCACGATAAGCTATCTCTCTCTCTCTCTCTCTCTCTCTCTCTCTCTCTCTCTCTCTCTCTCTCTCTCTCTCTCTCTCTCTCTCTCTCTTCTCTCTCTCTCTCTCTCTCTCTCTCTCTCTCTCTCTCTCTCTCTCTCTCTCTCTCTCTCTCTCTCTCTCTCTCTCTCTCCTCCTCTCTCTCTCTCTCTCTCTCTCCTCTCTCTCTCTCTCTCTCTCTCTCTCTCTCTCTCTCTCTCTCTCTCTCTCTCTCTCTTCTCTCTCTCTCTTATAGCTAACTGGTACTGTTCAGGAGACTTAAAATATGAAATGAAATGAAATGAAATGAAATGAAATGAAAATGAAAATGAAAATCTTAATCTTGTGGTGGAGGTGTGGTTGTCATGGTAACGGGCGGCGTACGCCGTAGGTATCGTACTAGATAATTTAATTAAAAGATTATATATATATTACCCAACATACATAAAAAGAAAGAGAAAAATGCACTGCTCAAATGTATAGAGAAAAATGTTCATGTATTGAGAGATTTAAAGTTGACCACATTTTGTTCGTCTAAGCGGAGACGACACTATGGACACCTGGCGGCCCAGACCACGAAACACAAACGGTGATACCTCGAATTGTGAAGCAAAAAAATAAATTTACGCGAGATATTTTGCATGAAAAAAAGAAAGAAGCTATCGAAACGAACGCACGACTGACGGTACGGTTTCTTTTACTTCAGTCCTATTACTTCAGTCCCTTTACTTCAGCCTATTACTTCACTAGCCTACTTCCTATTACTTCAGAGTTACTTCTGTCTATTATTTTAGTTCTATTACTTCACTACCCTACTTCCTATTACTTCAGAGTTACTTCTGTCCTATTACTTCAGAGTTACCTCTGTCCTATTATTTTAGTTCTATTACTTCACTACCCTACTTCCTATTACTTCAGAGTTACTTCTGTCCTATTACTTCAGTCCTATTACTTCACTGGCCTACTTCCTATTACTTCAGTCATATTACTTCACTAGCCTACTTCCTATTACTTTAGAGTTACTTTTGTCCTATTACTTCAGTCCTATATTCTGTGAGATTAAACTCATGTTATGCTGAAATACATTATCATTAAAATACAAGTGTTACAATTATTGGGACCGAAAGTCCACCAAAAGCCCTCCGCAGGAGCTAGCTAAAAAGTCGCCCGAAGGGCGGCTTTGCGGCCTAGTAATACATATAACAAGTGTTTGCTGGCCCTTCCGACCCATGTATTGATGTTGTAGCTAGTATTAGACAACAATGGGAATCCAAACCCCATCGTGTTGTGCTGTCGTTGGTCCACAGGTCAAAGTGCCTCCAGGGTAGCCACCTACCACCACTGTAGCCTGCCTCACCCTACCCCACGCCTGCCTCACCCCAGCACCCTCCCTGACCCACCCCAGCCCCACGCCTGCCTCACCCCACCCCACGCCTGCCTCAACCCAGCCACATGCCTGTCCCGCTAAGCACACATACACGAACACACGCACACACACACACACGACAATACACCACACCCAGGGCCCACACATACACGCACGCACGCACTAACACATGCACATGCACACACACACATGCATGCACACAAACCACACACACACACACACACACACAACACACACACCACACACACACACACACACACACACCACCACACACACACACACCACACATATATACACTTACACTATAGGAACTCCTTATAGTGTAAGGGTTAGCACACCCGGCTCACAACCGAGAAGTCCCGGGTTCGATCCCCGGGCCGAGCGAGGACAGACGGGCGGTCTTCTTAAAACCCGATCCCCTGTCTACCCAGCAGTGAATGGGTACCGGGTGTTAGCCGGGGGTTTGTGACCCGCCTCCCGGGGTGGTGGCTTCGGCCAACACTAGGGATAAATGAGAAAAATAAATGTTGATATGGAGACGGGGCCATACGAGCGTTGCTCTGACTCTGTAAAATACAACTAGATGAATACACACACGCACACAAACGTTAAGTCCATGAGTCTACTGAGTTTGTGGAATACGGCAAGACGTTACCACAGAGTTTTTTATGTAATATAATATTCCTAAAAGTATTCTTAGCCCAAAACCACCTGCCAAAATTATTCAATTAACATGGGACCAAGCCGCTTACCCCCTACGATTTATTTGAGATAATTGTAGCCTACTCTCATTATATTGAATGTACAGTTTCGGCTACCCAAAACAGACAGACACACAGACAGACAGACACACGGCTACTCCTATTGTATTGTTATGAATTTGGTGGCAGGGTTTTGGGATTTACTGTGGAGGTGGATTGCGTGCAGAGGTGGTGGTGGTTATGTGAGTGGCAGCTGCAGGCGTATGTCTGAGTGAACTGTGTGTGTGTGTGTGTGTGTGTTTGTGTGTTTAAGTAACGGTCGCTTGGTTTGTGTGTTCGTATATGCGTCACCATGATGCTATCCGGGTGTCGATGTGGGAGCGTTGTGATTGGCTGGGGGGGGGGGGGGTGACAGGAGATATGGGAGTTCGCGGAAATCTGGTGTGGCGTGGCCTCAGCATCTCGCCCTTGGGCGACGCTTGCCTCGGTAGTCTAGCTAAACCAGCCTTGGAGTACACACCTACCTTCAGAGTGCTTCCCCCCCCACCCTCCTCCCTAGCCAGCCGCGTCCTTACTCCACTCACGTCCAACTCCTTAATTAGCAAGTGTTGAAACTAGTGTCCGATTCTTACTCCCAGCCTGTATCGTGCTGTATACTAATTTGGACTCAGTAAATGCCCCAAAGGAAAAGTGTGGTGATTATATCTCCTCCCATGTCCCCAGCATAATCGCTATCTTGTTGCTCGCCGCTTGGTTCATATCCGAGCCCACGCCCTGTGAGTAAAGTGCTGCCCTGTGCGTAAAGTGTTGCCCTGTGAGTAGGTGTGGCCTGAGTGGTGAAGGTCATGTGATGGAAAAAGAGGGCAAGTAAGGCAGTGTGTAACATGCCTTACTAGAAAAGGGGAAAACCCATTTCCGTTACCTTGGTCAGTCAAAAGTGGTATCTAAGACAGATTTCCGTTACAGTATATTGGACAAGTGCTTGTGGGCCTTTCGGACCCATGTAAATGTTTGTAGTAGTAGTATATATTATGTAGTATAATATATAGTAGTGTAGTATATTATGTAGTATATATAGTGGTATATATTTTGACAAAAATGTGAGTGCTGACTACAATCGTGTTGTTGCTGTCGTTGGTCACTGGTCAAAGTGCTTCGGGGTAGACCCCGTTCCGTGTGATTCCACGGGACGCCAATACTTCGACTGCATCAGCCATCCAACCCTTGACAGACTGACGTAGAGTTGGTCGTGCGTGAACACGGGTGTAGGCAAGTAGACTCCCACGTACCTCTTGGTCTGGCCCTGGCACAGACACAAGACTACTGCTATAGTAGATTAGAATATCGACCCCAACCCCACACACGAACGCACACACACACACACGCACACACATACACACATACACACGCACGCAAGCACAACATGCACACACACACACACACAAAGCACGCACACGCACAAACACACACACTCAAACACGCACACAAACGGTAAGTCCATGAGTCTACTAAGTTTGTGGAATCTGGCAAGACGTTACCGCAGAGTTTGTCCTGTAATTTAATTACCCTAAAAGAGTTTTTAGCCCAAGCCCCCCCTTCAAAATGACTCATCGATATGGACCAAGCCGTTTACCACCTACGATTTATTTGCGATTTTTTAGCCTAATCTGATCAAAATAGAATTTCCATTTTCGGCTACCCTAAACAGACAGCCACACAGCCAGAGACACGGCTAATACTATAGTATATTAGACAAGTGCTTGTGGGCCCTTTGGACCCATGTATTGATGTTTGTAGTAGTAGTATATATTAGACAACAATGTGAGAGCAAACTCCAGTCGTGTTGTTGCTGTCGTTTGTCAACTGGTCAAAGTGCCTCGGGGTAGACCACCTACCACCACCGTAGCCTGCATCACCCCAACCCCACGCTTGCCTCTCCCCAGCCCCACGCCTGTCTCACCCCAGTCCCACGCCTCCCTCACCCCAGCCCCACGCTTGTCTCACCCCAGCCCCACGCCTGCCTCACCCCAGCCCCACGCCTATCCTGCAAGCACACACACGCACACACACACACAACACACAACAACACACACACCACAACAACACACACACCACGCACGGACGCACGCACGCACGCACACACGCACACACACATATTAGATTAGATTAGATTAGATTAGATATATTAGATATATTAGATATTTATTGACCACACCAATACAAAGAAAATTCACATACAACATATCCTATGGTCCAACAAAAGAATACATAATTATGATGAATAACTAAATTATAAATCTTCATTCAACCTAAAGATTTACGCATATATCCGTAATATTTTGTATATAGCTGTACACTAGGGTACGCCGTATAACAAAAATTCTTTTTCTCAACTTTGGCATGCCAATTTCCTATGTAAACTGGAATTCTAAGACGATTTTACTTTGTTCCATTTTTGCATTTGAGCAATTCTTACAATGCAAAATCGCACTTTTATATTGCACCCTTATCGAATAATGCTTAAATAAGTACGCAGTGTCCGGTTGGTCCTGTATATTGCATCATGCACCAATATGAGTTCCAAATGACTATCGTGGTAAGCTCTTTCTGATCTTTTGGGTTTTCATCAGGCACTACATCACAGTGTCACAGCCTCTACGTTGGCCTAGAACGTGTCCATCATGTCCTTCTTAGACCTGAAGCAGGGCATGGTCTCCCGGTGGTGGGCCCGAGCCCGGATGAACCCGTCTCTGGCCTGCTGGAACAGGAACTACCACGTGCTCGCGGCCTCTTGTAGCTTCCTTATTTTCTTATGTTCTTATGTTCTTATGCTGCCCCACCACTGCTGCCGTAGCCTCTGTCACCTGCTTCACGACTCTTTCGGTGCTCTGAGTGTGAATAGAGAACTCCGGAACCTCGTACGGCTTGACCAGGATCTCCTGGTGGTGGCTGACAAGTTCAGCTTGGGTGTGATGCGAGGTCTTACACTGGTGTCCCCATACTCCTCGCCAGCCCTCAGCTTCAAAATATGAGTCACGGCGAACCTGCGGTCGTCCTCACTCTGACTCGCCATCAGCAAAAGGAGGACACATTCTGAGTGTGCGAACCAGGCTCCTGTCCGCACGTAGAAGGTCACAGCTGTTTGGACCTTCTTGGGGTGCGACCTCATCACTCTGAGCTGCGTGAGGATGTGCTTGGGGCCGTCCTCTAGTCTGTGGTGAACCTTGATGTCGTAGTAGAGTTTGAAGTACACCTGCAGGCAGTACTTGACTAGGATTTCCAGGGTGTTCAGTTCTGTGCCAGTCAGTCCATGCTTTCTGGTCCACGTGTACACGAGCGACTGGGCTGTGGTGAGCCATCTGGAGTGGGACACCTTGCTACACTTGATCTCCTGCAGCTCGGACGGGAAAACGCCCCGCTTCACAGCCTGGACCAGCTAGTAGGAGACCTGCTGGTCAGTGGACATGTTGACCAGGATATGCTCCGGTATCTCCGTGAGATCTTCACCGCCTGGCACTCCTCTGAATTCTGCGTTGTACTGCATCTCATTCACGCTGGACAGCAGACTGCACACTGGACCTGTGAAGCCAGTGTCAGATGAGGGAGGCCCGTCGATGCTGGTGATAAGGTGGCGCAGGGGCAACTTGTTTGTGTGCAACACGCATATACTCCAGAAGAGCTTGCGTCTCAGCATCTTCTCCAAATGGGTGTGAGTACCACCTTTCCACCCCGTGTTGGCCCTAGTTGAATCACCTTGCAGTACGATCAGTGAGTCGGTGGAGTCGTATGTCACCAGCAGATCATAGAGAGCCTGAGCCACCTTGAACGCAGGCTTCTCAGGTGGCACCGGGTCCTCTGGTACAAAGTGCCAAAGGTACCTTCCAGATGGCTCCTCTGTCACTGACACATGCTCCTCCCTGATCAACCTTGGGTGCAGTTTCCCATAGCTGTCGGGCACCATCGCCCTGGTCATGTCCTTCCTCCCATCGTAACCCAATCCAACTATTTTGGTACCCTGGTTAGGGTACGCCGTATAACAAAAAATCTTTTTCTCAACTTTGGCATGCCAATTTCCTATGTAAAATGGAATGCTCAGACAATTATCTAATTCCATTTTTGCATTTGAGCAATTCTTACTATGCAAAATCGCACTTTAAGCTATGTTTTGCATATCAATATAAAAGTCCATTTTTGCATAACAAGAAGTGCTCAAACTAAAATGTTGAAGCGGGCAAACCACCCTTTAAAATTCAATTTTACATAAGAAAACACCTGCGAAATTCGAAATAATCTAATTACACTTTTCATTGGACTACGGCGTACCCTACTGTACACACACACATCATCATCGGTCATTGTTTTTGAGAATAAATCATAGATACTTTTGATACAATAAACGTTGCGAACATCACTAGATAAGGGACACTCAGCCATGAAGTGTTCTTCGGTCTGTATCTTACCGCAGGGACACAGCCTCTCATCCACCGGGAGACGGCCGCGTCCCCTCCTATTCCACCTGCCTGCCTCTATAGCTAAAGAGTGAGCTGACACACGGAAGCGTGTATAAGCTATTCTATATAATTCACTGATGTTATGCTTTTCAATATACAAAAATTGCACTGTTAAGTTGGGATTCATGACATTTAAGTAGGTTATTATTCTTGGTGATGCAGAATGCATGATGTTATTTTTTAGTGTATCCATTGCTACTGCACAGTCATCAATATTATTGTTTATAAGATCTGACACATAAGTCTTGGTATTATATCTCGTGTCCAGTACGATTCGCAAAGCAAATCCTAAAGGGTCATCATCCATCCTAGATCGCTCCGCGTACATATTCGCAAAAAACTTTCTTTGTCTACTTTTAACAAGAGCTTGTATAGGTGGACACCCTGACTCGATGTAACAAAGATCATTACAAGTCGTACCTCGGACTCCCAGCATCTGTTTAAGTGACCAGTTATATAGTTTAACTATTGGTTTCAAATCTGCATTCAGCCACGACTCACATCCATACAAGACAGCAGATAATACTACAGCATCAAACACTCTCTTCTTTACAATGAAGGGCACGTCATTATTTTTATGCAAAAAGGAAACAAACTTATTAAAGTGAGCCATCTTATCCTGAGCGTGAGCCTTGACCGCCGACGACGCAGAGCCGTTTGCCGTGAAGGGTGAGCCGAGGTAAGTGTAGCGTTGACAGTGATTCACAACCAGTCCATCTACAATCATAGGAAGCCTGTCGCATCCGAACCACAGAAAACCATGAAATTAGTCTTAGTGTATTCATTTTCATGCCATAATTCTTACAAAACTGACATAGCAATGACAATTTCCTATCATGTTGCCTTACTCGTCGATAACAATACCGTATCGTCCATAAGGATCAACAATTGAAAACCATGAAAAAAAACCATCTGAATGACAACTTTCCTTTAAAATTTTTAATTAGATCATTAAACGTAGATGATAAACAGTAAACATGATGTAGGATACCCTTGCCTTACTCCTATAGTGGTGGCAATCAATGCTGTTCCTAATATGCTGTTAGTAACATTATACATGGCAACTATTGCCCCCAACATTACTGCCCCGCAACCGCAACACACATGTGTAACGCGGAAAATGGGTTAAAATTTTTGACCCATGACTGACGAGAGTTTACTTAAAGGGGAGGGGGAAAGGTAGTATATAAATGTCGAATAACAAAGTGAGAAATTTTTCCTCCACTCCTCAGTTCTGAATCACTATATAAAAATATATTGATATATTTTCATACCGGCGATAGCTGGCCACGTTCGGTTGGCTAGGAAAGGAGGAAGGGAGACGCCATATTAGTTAGCTGTAGCGGTCCACGAGTCACAGTGTCGAGCGGACAGGGGAAGTGAGGTTTTCACCCTTGGAAAAGGTATGTTCACGGAAAAAGGTTTTGGTAGAGATGTAGAATGTGATTCATTGATTATAATTATTATCTGTGGTAACATGAAAACTAATGAAGGTTTGTTATTCATGGGTCCAAGGTAGCTGTGGAAAAGACGGCTGGAGGAGGCGGCGGATGAGCTGGGGGGAACCCCAGTGAACGCTTTAAGTGAACACCAGGGCGACATAAACAAAAAGATAAGTTTTGTTAAGCGTACTTAGCAGACGAAAATTTGCTGATCTTACACTTAAATATTTAAGAAATGCTTAAGTAATTTAACCCAAAAAATGCTTATCCGATTAAGTATGCTTAACAGGCACCAAAGTTAAGTGCCCTTTCATGGGCATGCTCAAGTCTTTTCTCCAGCACTCAGTCTTCACTAGGCCAAGATGGACGCACAAAAACAAGGAATAATCCTCCCGAGGTAAAAAATGTACAGCCTAGAAAAACGTTATGGATATGTATGATGATGCTGACCTTATTAAAAGGGTACGGGGCTGGATCGCGAAGGAATAATATGCAGTTTCGGGAAAATATGCAGTTGCGGGAAAATATGGCAGTTTCGGGAAAATATGCAGTTGCGGGAAAATATGCAATGCGGAAAATATGCAGTTCCGGGAAAATATGCGTTCCGGGAAAATATGCAGTTGCGGTAAAATATGCTTTTGGGGAAAATATGCAGTTGCGGGAAAATATGCAGTTGCGGGAAAATATGCATACGGGAAAATAGGGCTGTTTCGGGAAATATCCACTTACGGGAAAATATACAGTTCCGGGAAAATATGCAGTTTGGGGAAAAAAGTGTAGTTTATGACTTGCAAGATTTAAAGAGAGTTTGAGTTTTTTAGCTTAATATGTGATGCTTTCCCTAATGGAGATAGTTTCTTTTACTGTACAAGTCTAAAAAAAGTGAGTGTTTTGCAATTCAAAGAAGTATGACAAATTTCTACTAATAAAATTTTGTAGACGTTTTAACGGGAAAAAACACTCCATTTGTAAAAACTCAAATATAACCTAATCAAACCATCAAACTAACCTGACATAACTTTCTAACTAACCTAAAACCCAACCAAACCTAATCTAAATATTAGCCTTTTTTAAATTTCCGACAGCGGTAATACAGGTTAGAAATATTCATTATGGTGAGAACGAAACGTTTAGATTTAAAACCACAATAATCATATATTGTTTTAAAAATGCACATATACCGTCACAAGTCATTATATTACCCATTTGGTACATTTTCGTTATTGACACCACTGATTTCTAGGTAGAGTCTTTGCTTACCCGAATTTTTTTTGTGTGTATTGATTTAATCGGGTAAAATTATGAGTCCTATCCCGCCCTTATTTGTGTTTTTTTTTTCCCCGACCTTCACAAATCCTTCACATACCTCTAAAACGTAATTATGAAGTGGGGGGGAGATACCCCCCAACCAGCCTAAACAAAATCCCCTTGGAACTAAAAAAAAAAAAAGGGTTTAAACGCTATAACCTAACCTAACCAATAACCTCTTAGCGAGCACCCCCCTAAAAAGAAAATACTAACCTAACCTCAATAAACCCTTAAAAATAACCCTGGTAAAATTTTCAAGTCCTTTCCCGCCTTTAGATCTCGCATGGAGATTATTGGGAAGGGTAGGTTAGGTTATAGTGAGGTTAGGTTAGTACTATTTTGGTAATTGATACTTCCAACCAGGAATTGAGTAATGAGGTAGAAGTGCTCTTTTCTCATGTATTTTTATGTATTAAGAATGATAGTCACATTAAAAATCGTTCGGATGTATACAATTACAACTCGTCCATGTATTGTATAAAGGGAGCAGTTTTACCAAATTTCAAAGATTTAACGAGAGATTTTTACAAGAATAAGTAGGTATTTCTCGTACACTATCAATTATATATTTTTAATGTATTTTCAGCCTTATATCATCCCATAAGAGTTTTACCGGATATATTTTACGTCATCCCCATAATCTACTACCCCGAAAAAAAACTCCTTTCCCCTTCCCCCCCGCATTCCCCACGGGTCCCTAGGATTGTTAAAGGGGGTGGATAAATGCAAAATGAGGCATTTTCGGACGATTTTTTTTAAAGTTACCATCATTCTTAACACATCAAAATGTATAGAAAACGAGCACGCTCCAACTCGTTACTCTTATTTTAACTAACCTAAACCGTTTCTAGCTGAAATAACATTCAGCTATGTAATACATTTTTTAGCTTTTAGTGCTCAATATCGAAAAATTATACCCACCATTTAGTGTGTCCAGAAATGCATTTATCTAAAGCAGCTACATGTCCAATTTATTTGGCCATTTGTATTTCTGTATACATTCCTGCCTTATGCCTTGATACAGATACCCAAAGGGACAACTGTCTCTACAAATCACCGTGTATTATTGGTATACTATTGAAATCCATCAGTATTTTCGCATATAAATGTTTGGTGGTAATCATATATATCACTTGTTTAGAGGCAACTATGATAGCCGCCCCAGTGGGCCAGTAGGGTAAGCTAAGCATTTGATGAATGCCGTTGACAGGATATGAAATGACCCCACTAAAGGGGTCCTTTAAAAACTTTTCAGTCCTGCGTACACGGGATCAAGGATATTAGAAAGATATATAATATCCTTGCACGGGATGGACTGCCAAGTATAAACAAATTTGGCGCCACCCTGCAGTTGCCGGTCCGAAACAAAAATCATAATTTGCCCTTTAAATATCACAATTTGGTCCATATTTTTCATCACAAAGTTCATATTACCTTCCATTTACGTTGTTAACATATGAACTTCAACCATATATACGGTAACACTGACAATTATTATAATTTAAAAGTTCATCTCTTTTGCACTATTCTGTTTTCATACTTTGATGATTTACTTAAGTTTTCCTTTAAAGTTTTTTCTTAGCGAGCACTGAGCATAAGCTGGAAGATACACTTATCCAGTTTGCTCAGTAAAGTACTCCAGCACTGGAATTAAGTGTAGGTCCTCCTTACACTTAAGTATTTTTTTATTATGTCAGCCCAGGATTACAGCTAAGGATTAGTCTTATAGCTGGAGTGTGTGGACATTGATAATTGACTCAGCAAATCAGTGACGGGAAATTATTTAGGTTTAGAGAGTGTATATATGATTTCGTTCGTGAGCACGAGCTAATACTAGCGTCGTGTCGATGTGGTTAGCATTAAGCATAGTATTAAGTGGAGAAACAGGTTAATGATTTGGGTAAGGAAGGAGTGGGGAAGTAACTCCTGGTGAATCAGTAAACAGACAATATACTAAGAAAAAGATAACGAGTTGTTATCTTTTACACCCATTAGTTCTGACATATTCTCTTAATCTTATAAACTTTTCTTTTTCCCACTTATTGTGGGTGGTGGCAGCATAATAGCCAGAATTGTGGAGCCCTCTTGAATTAACGTCAAAGGAAGAAACCTATAAAGGGGGGGCGCTACACATGCACACACATAAACACATCACACACACACATGCACACACATACACACACCACACACACACACATACCTACACACACACACAAACGGTAAGTCCATAGTCTACGGAGATAGTGAATCACGGCAAAACGTTACCGGAGAGTTTCTTCCTGTAATCTAATACTCCTAAGTCCTTTTAGCCCAAAACCTCCTTCAAAAATGCAATCGACAAGGGACCAAGCTGCCTACCACCTACGATTTATTTGCAATTTTTTGAGCCTACTCTAACCAAAATTGAATTTACAGTTTATGCTACCCAAAACAGATAGACAGACAGACAGACATACGGACAGACAGACAGACAGACACACGGCTACTCCTATAGTAAATTAGATTATAGTAGTAGTTACAAATAATGGTATTAATAATTATAAAATAATAATAATAATGAATAATAATATTAATAAATACTAGGAATGATAATATAAAATAATAACGATATGAATATTAAAATAATTAAAAGATAATTATACTAATAGATTGAGCAGAAAAACTAAATACAATATTTATACTTGTATAACAAAAACAATTACATATTTTGTTGATGAAGTAAATTGTACTTTTTGATTTATCGCTTATATCTAACTACATTGGATATTGTTACCTCGCTTATAGCAAACTATAATGGTAGTTGTAAGGAGAACTGTTTTTATCATGAGGCATTCCATTAAACAGTTTCGGACCAAAACTCATAACACTATTTAAAAATAATATTGTTCTAAATATATTACAAATTAAATTTATATTATTACTCCATTATGGGTAACATTTTCAACTAATATAAATATTGTATTTTGTCCTTTACGTGTGTGTGTGTGTGTGTGTGTGTGTGTGTGTGTGTGTGTGTGTGTGTGTGTGTGTGTGTGTGTGTGTGTGTGTGTGTGTGTGTGTGTGTGTGTGTGTGTGTGTGTGTGTGTGTGTGTGTGTGTGTGTGTGTGTGTGTGTGTGTGTGTGTGTGTGTGTGTGTGTGTGTGTGCAAGACAAGCATGCCATGTGGCCCTCACCGTGCTACATGTACGTCTACGCCAAGGATCAGATATATTCAAGAAGGACACGTTCCCTTCCTTGGCCCTTCCCTGATACCACGTCTCCTTTTCCTTCCTGCATCCCATCGTCCTTGCTTTTCTTTCCTCTTTTTCCCTACTAATACCGGAGACAGAAGGACAAGGAGAGACATAAAGAGAGAGAGAGAGAGAGAGAGAGAGAGAGAGAGAGAGAGAGAGAGAGAGAGAGAGAGAGAGAGAGAGAGAGAGAGAGAGAGAGAGAGAGAGAGAGAGAGAGAGAGAGAGAGAGAGAGAGAGAGAGAGAGAGAGAGAGAGAGAGAGAGAGAGAGACCCGAATCTCGGGATCTCATCTCAGAGAGAGAGAGACCCGTATAGAGAGCACGTGTTTGAAATCGCTCCGTCTTTTGAGGTCAATTTCTGTGGTTCTGTGGCAGTTACGACAGTGTGAAAGTACCCGTGCTGGTGCATTAGTTTCACAGAGTGTGTGAAGAAATATCAACTTCGCCAAGTGCAGCATTGTGCCGGGAATAAGGAATTTTTGGTTCAAGTAAATACAAAGCAAGCTAGTGACTGTCCGTCCCATCACGTGACACGGCACCAACACGTGACCACCAACGCCTCCAGTGTTGCCAAGGTCTCTCTCTTCATCCTACTCTCTCGTTCAGCATAACAGAGCCCTACTACCACCCCATTACGGCAATATAAAAGATTCCGTCGTCAGTGTGTGGGTAACTGACACAAGTGTGTGAATCAAGCAAACAAGCATGGTCATCGAGAAGCCCACGCACAGGAGGATCGCGAGGCAAAGTGGGATCCCTGGGTATAGGCCAGCCTACTGGTGCGTAGTATGTGGACGTAAGGCTGATGTGAATAAGGACCTGCATTGCATCGAGCCAGAGTGCCCCAACCTGTGCCACTCTAGATGCCATGACGGGACAGCTGACTACAATTGTGGCACCACAGGGCACCTTCGTGAGCGTGCGAGCAACAGCGACCCCGTGACCTTCACCACGCAGGACCTGACACACGCCCCTCGCCCCGACCCCTCCGAGCACCCCCTCCATAATTCCAGAGAGGGAAGATCTGGGCGACCTCTCCGGCGAGGAGTTGGTGGCGCAGGTGGTAAGCCTCAGGCGTGAACTTGACTCCAGCATGGGCCAGATCAAGACTTACAGTGAAGTAATAGACGAGCTGCCGGAAAAGCGAAGAGTGTTGGTGGAAGCATTGTCTGTAGTGGACACATTGCTCGCTCTGAGAAACCTTGCAAGTGGTAACACAGAGCACAAAACTATTTCCTGCACAGCCAAACCGGACAAAATAGAAAAGGACTGGGACGATCACATAAGGGCAAACGCGGCAGCTCGCGAGTGGTGGGCCTCAGTGACAGACAGCGGAGGTGAGGACAACGGAGGTGAGGACGAAATAGAGATTTGCGGCTCACCTCCCTACCCGCCCAACACTCTCCCGCCACTTAGTCCCTCCACACCTAGTCCTCCCACCCCACGCAGCAATTCTCCACTCCCTCACCCGTCTCCGACTCCAGGTAACATACCGTCACGCCCTCACTCTGCCAACCCCCTGTCATCCTTCATCTGACCTGAGGTGGCGCTCCTGCAACCCCAGGCAGTGCAACCCCGGCAGTTTGTGAAAACACTACTTTTCGCCCGCGATTCCGGCCCCAAGACGTGACCCAACAACCACCTCTGGGACGCTGGCAGCCGCCTCATAGTCAAGGGTGGAATCAAGGACAGATCAATCATCCCGGAAGGCTTAGGGACAGGCGTGCCAGTGAGAGGGACGGAAACAGAGACGTAACCAGAAAGTTCATGGAGAGACCACGTCAGGTCAAGTGCTCTTGGTGCCATCGTCAGGGCCACTTTGAGGAGCGTTGTCCGAAGAGGCTTACTTGTGAGTACTGCCAGGGACGATTTCATACGATACAAACCTATCGGGAGCGGCTGGCGGACAAGAGACACCAGTACCTGATTGAGGCTGTCAGGGTAGGCAGCCAGGAGACACTAGCCGTCCTCAGAGGCGCTGCTACCTGGCGCCTTCCTTCACACAGCCACACCGCCGCCTGGGGACCCCCAACAACCCTTCCCCAGGGACCCTAAGCCCAACACCCCCATGGGACGAGCTTCCCGCCGCAACTTACGCCGCACGGATACGGTGATGCCTTCCTGCGACAGCATGATACGGCGCGGATGTTTTGAGAGGGAGCTTCGAAACGTGACCGTGGCACCTACAGCCCTGGCCACGCAACGCAGAGATCAACTACAGAGCCGTGACCATGGCACCTGCAGCCCTGGCCACGTCGTGTAGGGGTTAACCCAACACCTGAGCCGTGACCGAGCCATCTGCAGCCCTGGCCACCTGCTTGACGACTTTAGTGTTGCTGTGTGCGGGGCGCAGAGTTTTTAAAGTAACTGTACATGTGTTGGCTCAGTGATGTGCGTGGAATAGTCACGATAATCTAATGTAAACATGTAAATAGTTAGCATTAAGTAATCATAGGTATATGTATGTGGTTATGGTTAGGTTTTAAGATTGGTTGTACTCACAATACCACCTTTAACCTGTAAAATATATTTCCTTGTAAAACAATGTACAATATATAAGAAGTATAAATAAAATAAAAAATTAAAAAGAGAGAGAGAGAGAGAGAGAAGAGAGAAGAGAGAGAGAGGAGAGAGAGAGAGAGAGAGAGAGAGAGAGAGAGAGAGGAGAGAGAGAGAGAGAGAGAGAAGGAGAGAGAGAGAGAGAGAGAGAGAGAGAGAGAGAGAGAGAGAGAAGAGATGAGAGAGAGAGAGAGAGAGAGAGAGAGAGAGAGAGAGAGAGAGAGAAGAGAGAGAGAGAGAGAGAGAGAGAGAGAGAGAGAGAGAGAGAGAGAGAGAGAGAGAGAGAGAGAGAATGAGAGAGAAAGAGACACGAGAGCGATAAGAGGACGCAATCAAAAACATCCCTGGCTGCACGAAATAGCCGATGCCTTAATTAAAAAGAAGTTCACAGTTTTCCGAAATTATGCATTAAACACACATTTGGCGCGGCGAGAGAAAGACACTTAGAGGCTCACACAAGGAAACAACACTCCTCTTTCCCTTATTCATCGTTCGCCGCCTCACTTGGTATCGTTCGGCTCCTTTTCCTTCCCTTCTACTACTCCTCGTCTCCTCCTCCTCCTCCTCGTCCTCCTCCTCCTCCTCCTCCTGTTTCTTTTCATTTTTCCTTGTCTCAGGCGATGTAATTTGGGTAAAGTGCGGTGATTTTTTGGAAAAGCGGTCTGTATTTTCTGTAGGTAATTTCGATTTTCTTCAGAAGCCCAAGACTATTGAGGGAATTGTGGGGAGAGAGAGAGGGAGAGAGAGAGAGAGGGAAAGAGGGAGAGAAAGAGAGAGGAGAGAGAGAGAGAGAGAGAGAGAGAGAGAGAGAGAGAGAGATGAGAGAGAGAGGAGGAAGAGAGAGAGAGAGAGAGAGAGAGAGAGAGAGAGAGAGAGAGAGAGAGAGAGAGAGAGAGAGAGAGAGAGAGAGAGAGAGAGAGAAAAAAAAGAAAAAAAAATACGCACATGAAAGAAGAATGTTAATAGGAAACATTGGAAAAGTCTTTTTTTTCTTTTGAGTGTTTGTGTGTGTGCGTGTACGTAGGTGTCTGTGTGTGTGTGTGCATGTGTGTGTGTGTGTGTGTGTGTGTAAGTGTGTGTGTGTGTGTGTGTGTGTGTGTGTGTGTGTGTGTGTGTGTGTGTGTGTGTGTGTGTTCAAGGGAAAATTGCTGTGGAGAATAAATTTTCTTGTTACTATTATTGTACACATTTTCCTTTGTTGTTGCTGTCTTTGTTATTGTTTTTATTTGCTGTTTGTTCCTTGTCAAAGGAACCTACATACTAGTAAGGGAACTAGATTTTGGGGTTTTGTGGAAACGAGAACTTACATTGCGGGAACGAGAGCTTAAGTTGTTGTCGGAACCTCTACCTGCTGGGAGTTTTTTGGGCTGTAGTTTGTTACCGCGTCATTGAGGAGCCTACCGAGTCGTGCAGAACCAACTGAATTTAAGTAGAGACCATCGTTTCGGAAGAGAATCGGTTGGTTATAAAAGTGGTCCCATAAGTTTATATATTCAACACATTCTTCTTTACAGATGTTTGCGAGACGATTATTTGTGCTGAAGGTCTTGTTGTAGAAGCTGTTTGTAGCATTGATCCTCGGAAGAATACCAGATATGATGATTCTACTAGATTTTACTTTGTATTTATTCATCATATTGCGATATTTAGTAAGGAGGGCCTCTGATCTGGCTTGTTTAACGTCAAGCCAGTCTTGTCTTGTCATGTCTTGTCAAGTCCGTCTTGTTTGACGTCAATCCCGCGTGAATGATGATCAGGGTGTTTGCGTCAACGTCATTTGTCATTTCGTCGCAGGCTTCTATGTTGTCCAGGGACGCTCCTGAAATGCAGTGCATCTTTCTGTGGTGGGGATCATGACTACAGAATTACACTACTTGATCACGAATGATTGAGTCCCCGATCAGTTTAACGTCCTTTTCTATTGACGTTTCGGCAAGGATTTCGAATCTGTTGAAGGTTGTGACGCCGTGACGGGGAGTTGCCTCTTTCTCAATGGTTGTCTTACACCACGTCATACAAGGTGAATGGGACAGAGGAGGAGGAGGAGGAGAGGAGGAGGAGGGGAGGAGGGAGGAGGAGGGGGAAAGAGGAGGAGGAGGAGGAGGAGGAAAGGGGGGAAGAGGAAGGAGGAGAGGAGGAGGAGGAGGCAGGGAGGAGGAGGAGGATGCGGAGGAGGAGGAGGAGGTAGGGAGAAGAGAGGAGGAAGGGGAGGGGGAAAGGGGGAGGGGAGGAGGAGAGGAGGGAGGAAGGAAGGAGGAGGGGGAGGAGGAGGAGTAGGGTTGGAGTGGAGAGGAGTAGGGGTGGGGAAGAGGAGAGTATGGGTGGAGGGGGAGGAAAAAGAGGGGTTTGTGGGAGAGGAGAGGAATACATAGGAATCATAGGAATAACAGACACCAGGAGACCTATTGGTTCATAACTAGGGTATCTGTTGTACTACATACTAGTAACTATCAACTACATGTAAGAGGAAAGTTGGAAAATGATACCATGTCCCTAAAGAAGAGAGGAACATGGAAGTTTCGTAGTGAAGAATGATAGGTTATGAAATATGCTAACTACTACTACCACTAACACTAATCGATCCGGGGGACTATATTATAAATTTGCAGGGCAATGTCAATACCCATTTACTTTACAGTGCGCATCAAGTCTGTTTTTATATCAAGTTTATGTGCTAGCATCGACAAAATGTGCTGGTAATTTGTTCCATCGATCAACATCTCTAACATTGAAATAATTTGTACGGAGGTTAGTGATTCAACGTTGACCGTTCAGTTTAAAACCGTTATTTCTTGTTGTCACTTGAGGAGAAAGCTCGAATAGGTTCTCTTGATTAATGACATCAAATCCTTTTAAGATCTTAAAAGTTTATATCAAGTCCCCACGGATTCTACGATCCTTTAAGGAAAACATATTAAGTTTCTGCAGTCTGTCTTCATAAGATGAATTTCGCAAAGATGGTATTAGTTTGGTGGCTCTTCTCTGAACTGATTCCAATTTGCCTTGCTCTTTTACGAAACAAGGCGACCAGAATTGAACGGCATATTCTAAGTGCGGCCAAACCAAAGACGTGTATACTCATGTCATTACTTTAGGAGTTTTATGTTCAAAGTTGCGTTTAATGAAGCCCAACATCATATTCGCCTTTTTACTGGCAGCTAGGCAATGCGTACTGGTTTTAAGATCATTACTAATTATGACACCTAAATCCTTTTCCTGCTGTACTTCAGTTAACGATTTATTTTGCATTTGATAGTTATATATGAGGTTATCGTTGCCTATATGCATTACTTTACATTTATCGGAATTTAATTTTAATAGCCATTTATCACTCCAATTTGATAGTTTGTCGAGATCACGTTGTATGAGTTTATAGTTTTCTCTAGTATATGCTTTACCGCCTAATTTGGTGTCATCAGCAAATTTCGATATTTTAGATACAAATCCGCAGTCCAGATCATTGATATATATCAGAACAAGTTTAGGACCCACGACCGAGCCCTGAGGCACCCCACTAGTAACATCTAACCAATCAGATGCCTCGCCATTTATTACTACCCGGTGTTTACGTTTTGAAAGCCAATCGCCAATCCATGAACATAACTGCTCTCCTAAGCCATGTGCCCTTAGCTTGATCAAAAGTCGCTTATTGGGAACTGTATCGAAGGCTTTCTGAATATCAAGGTATATTATATCCGAGGGAGTTTAGCGTCCCAGTTTGAATAAATGATATTGAAAAAATCGAGTAGGTTTGTTAAGCAGGATCTCTTATTTCGAAATCCATGCTTGGAGTTTAATATTGAGTTATTTTCATCGAGAAAAGACACTATTTTATCCCGCAATATTTTCTTAAATAGTTTAACAATTACAGACGTTAGACTAAATGGACGATAATTACTGGCGAGGCTCCGACTCCCTTTCTTGAATATCGGTGTAGCATTAGCAAATTTCCACATACTAGGAACATTTTTGTCTTATAGCGATTTATTGAAAATAATCTTTAATGGCAGCGAAAGTTGACTGTGACACTTGCGAAGTAATCTCAGCGAGATTTCGTCCGTCCCCAAGGATTTTGCTGGGTGAAGTTTCTGCAAAAACTATGATATTTCGTTTACTGTTATCTCTCCTATGTCCAATCTATCACTTTCAAGTCCCGCAAACATGTTTATTGGTTCTGGTAATGGAGCTTCGTCTTCTTTAATAAAAACCGCATTAAAGTAATCACTGAATACTGACTCTTATTATCATTTACTAAGATGTTATTCTTATCTTTCAGTGGCCCAATACATGTTTTGACGTTTTTCTTACTTCGAACGTATTGGAAGAACCTTATCGGGTTTGATTTGGATTCCTTTGCAATTTTTTCTTCATACGCACGCTTTTTAGACTTAATTAATCCTTTGCAACGACGCTTTACGTCATTGTAATCTCTAAAATCGCAGTTCGCATTTGATCGTTTGTAAACTTTATACGCTTGGCGCTTACTGCCGATGATTTGTTGAATCTCATTAGTCATCCAACAGGGTCTGTTATGTTATTCACACGTTTTCTTACCGTGGAAACATATTTTTCAGCTACCGATTGGAGTTTATTTGTGAATACATTACACATGTTTTCGGCGTTATTACCATTTAGTAGGTCAATCCAATCAACTTCGTTTAGTACCCTGCTGATCTTTGTGAAAGCTGCTTTATTATAGTTGGGGACTAATAACCGATTTTCTGTGATGTCTACGTTGCAATTTATGCCGCATCTGATTAACCTGTGATCACTGTTTGCCAAATGTTCACCTATATCGCAATAATCAATCAGATCAATGTCGGTAGTGAGAATTAAATCTAGGATACTATTTTGGGAATTTATGTCACATACATATTTAATATGAGGTTGTCTTACCTAACAATCAAACCCATATCTTTCTCCCGACACATCATCCCAGCCAATTAACTAACTAGGACAGGAACTACCACGTGTAGGCCTCACGGCCTCTTGTAGCTTCCTTATTTTCTTATGTTCTTATGTTCTTAGGATACTTATCGGTGGATAGTGGGTTGAATTACGGTGGTAGGTCTGGATCAATATTGCAATGGTCTTGTGATCCGCAGTGGTAGCGCGTGATCAGAGCCGCCCGTGAAAGACAGAGGCGGTGGGCTGGAGACGGTGTTTCGTTACGGCGTCAGAAGGCTTTCACACCATGTTACTGACGCACGGCTATCATACGCATATCTATCAGTGTGTTGATTCTTAACACATGTCCTATTGATTTATCACTATATGTACAAATTAAAGTATGTACAACATCTCTTCATATTAATAAGAGAGGAGATATTAACTCGATGGAGGTGTGGAGTGTACTGATTCTCTCCCTGTGGGCGGCTGGTGGCGTCCCCCATAAATTACACGTGTCACCTTTTAGTGGTCACAGGTGGCCTAGAATCTAAATGGGCGGCAGCCAATGACCGCGCTCCAAATTAAGGTGCTAGTTATTTAAGTGCAATGCTTATTAACCACTGGGAATATTCATTTATCCTATCCCAGTACCAATCATTTACTTAAATTACCTTAATTATTACCCATTACCATTACAATTATATATACATCCCTATACGCACTCTCCTATGACGAGTGGAAAATTCCTCACCCACAAGGGGGGGGGGGGGAAGGAACAAACTACCACTCTACCAATTATGAGAGGGTGTTTGGTGGATAATTTCCACACTGGGGGCCGGCGCAAACTGAAGGTCCGCTTCATGTGACATCACCCCAGGGCACATAGCACCGGAACATTTCAATAGTGGTTTCGGCACTGTGGTCTTTGGCTATTTTAAAATTAATAGTCTTGATAGAGGTACCAGTGAATATGCTGACATATGTCAGATCGGGGGGAGAGTTATCTCCTAATGTTATAGTATCCCCAGTATAGTCATAACCAATGACCTCAAATGGTTTTAGGATCTCTTTATCAGCGGGAAGTTCAGGGAGACCTAGATAGGAGACTAGTCTACACTCAGATCTATTAAATTTAATGAGAGATTTGAGGTAATATTTGACTGCCTGTCTACCATAATTTTATCCAAAAATTACACCTGACATCGGCTAATATTGTAGCCATTCCGCCATGTAATGAGTTCCTATGATATTCTTCCACCAACAATTTAGTAAGATGATGGCATTTGGGAATTAGTATGGGATGGCAGGTGTATTTGGAAGACCAGCTTGAAAATTTCGACTTGACACCTAATTATGCCCTCATGATCAAGGTACAGACCTAATAATTTGGACAATTTGTTCCTATGGGGTCTGGCTGAGGCCAATAGCTGATATTCCTCACGATATACCTGCTACTGTATTGTTCTGATACAAAACTTCAAAGGATCAGAGCTATCCCTTTATTAACCTTGCAGGAAATATTAACCTTGCAGGGAGTATGCACCTTGCAGGGAGTATTAACCCTGCAGGGAGTATTAACCTTGCAGGGAGTATCAATCTTGCAGGGAGTAACCCTGCAGGGAGTATTAACCTTGCAGGGAGTATTAACCCTGCAGGGAGTATTAACTTTGCTGGGAGTATTAACCCTACAGGGAATATTGCTCAATAAGGAAAACCTTTCTATGTCTATCACAGGATCTGGGATCAATTCAGGTTCCCTTATTATATCTTCAGATATGTCTGACTGAGTGGAAACCATATTAGGATTATTATTACACTCTTTCAGCCAGGTAGGGCCTTTAAACCATTTATCTTCAGATATGTCTGACTGAGTGGAAACCATATTAGGATTATTATTACACTCTTTCAGCCAGGTAGGGCCTTTAAATCATAATCCTGTATTCAATTTGAGGTTATTATCTCCTCGCGACACATTATTATTAGGATTTTCAATAGTGGCAATATATTCATTATGAACTGGAATACCACTTTCCTCTAAAACCTCACTTATTGGTGTGGGCAAGAAAGTGGTTCCTATTCTGGTATTTAATAGGGGTTGTGCA
The DNA here is from genome assembly GCA_016584305.1 of Chionoecetes opilio. NCBI lineage: Eukaryota > Metazoa > Arthropoda > Malacostraca > Decapoda > Majidae > Chionoecetes > Chionoecetes opilio. The sequence continues at coordinate 8,702 of JACEEZ010019785.1, read as the reverse complement.
TGACTAGGAATACTCTCCTGTTCGACTGTATGGGTATGTGGGATGGGTCCCATTATTACCTTACCACCAGCACTAGTGAACATTGAGACGTTATATATTTTGATGACCTTCCATAGGTAACGCCCAAAATAATCGGCTCCTATTATTAATTGGAAAGTACCATCAACGTCCTTGAAAGTATTGCTAACTAGTTTAACACCATTATCCCTCAGCAATTCAGCTGTGTCCTTTAGTCCATTAACAGTTAAACTGATACCAATATTATTTACTACTACAGCAGCTACCCTACATTTATATCTTCCCAATTGGACTAGGGGTTGAACTATGTCATAGGTTTGAGCCTCATTATTGGCGAGAAAACCTGATATGGCTATGTTCTCTTTATTAATTATGGGTAGTTGTAATAATTTAACTATATCCTTGCTTATGAAGGATCTTTGTGCACCACTGTCAAATATCGTCGTTACATTGACTGAATGACCATTATGGCTCACATTCAACTTCGCAGTGGGAACAGCTGCTGAACTACTCTTATTAGTGACTGCCATTTTAACTACTGTAGGGTTTGAGTTATTATCACTGTTAGGACAAAGAGCGATGTTATGAACAGATTGTTTACATTTCCTACAAGTTCTTAAACTTATAGGGCATGCATTTGAAGCATGTTTACCACGGAGACAGGTTAGGCAATTACCGAGGCGCATTAACCTTTCAACTCTCGTGTCACAATCTGAATATATATTACAGGTGGAGGGTCTATGTTCCCCCGCACATACGACACATGTTATTATTCGTACTTCTTTAGAAGTCGCCCTTGATGTAGGGATTGTATCTATTATTTGAGTAGGTCTAAGTGGTTTACTGGTAGGCTGAGAAGTTTGAATCGTAATTACAGGCTGTTTGATTTGCGTAACAGGCGCAGGACAAATACCCACTAAAGATGGATCTTTAAACTCTGAGGGTGGCTGATATAGCTGATTACCCTCAGGCGTAACAATCGTGACCTCCCTGTGGGGGGGTTCTGGCTTATACCTTGCAAACTTTGGGTTAAAGAAACTTTAGCTGTAGATGGAATATGAGCACACTCCAGTAATCCCTCATATTCAATTACTTTATCGAGATATCTTTGACATTCGTGTTCATAATTGATAACACATAACTGAATCATTTCCTATCCCCAGCTTGTCTTAATTGAACTTCATATAGGCAGTAAGCAGTCTCATATTTTTCCCATTGCTTATTTAGCAATGAAAGACCTGTCTCTAAATTCATATAATCAATAGGAATTGCCTTAATTGCGTCCTCACACACATTATAAAAGTCGTGTCAGCCAACCTAATTTAGCAGCTAATGATTTAATCCCTTCTGCCATGATTTTAATTGATTAACTCAAGTCAAATAAATATTAAATGGAAGATTACGTTACTATATAAATATAGTTGTTAGTTGATAATTAATCATACCTAAGTGGTGGTAGAGCCTGCTCGGCCTGACAAGGACGCGTAGCATAGCGTATATAATTTCAACCACCACCTAACTACTACAACTAACTAGTACTACGCAACCTCTGTTATCTACTACCTGGCATATGGTAGTTGAACAGCTGAGTCATTCTTGACGCCGCGAAATACCCCGCCTCCAGCCCCATAACCAGCGATTGCGGTAGGCTCATAACTACCTCACAATTAACGATCACCTTGAATCACATGAACATCAATATTCCTCTACTCGGGGCACCAATTTTTGGTGATTTATAAAACATACATGTTTAATCTGAGGGTTCTCTTACCTAACAATCAAACCCATGTCTATCTCCCGACACATCATCCCAGCTAATAAACTAACTAGGATACTTATCGGTGGATAGCGGGTTGAATTACGGCGGTAGGTTTGGATCAATATTGCAATGGTCTTGTGATCCGATGTGGTCGCCCGTGATCAGGGCCGCCCGTGTATGACAGAGGCGGTGGGCTGGAGACGGTAGTTGTCGAGACGCCAATGGTTATCACACCAGTAACTTGACGCGGCAGATTGTTATCTTTTGTGTTGTATTTTAACACTGACCTATTGGTTTACACTTTATGTACAATTAACTATGTACAACATCTTTATAGACAAGCACTATATTAGATGTTATTAAGGCGAGGGTCTGGCGTTTACTGATAGTTTAATAGATGTTACTATCACGAATGGCTGGAGTGTACTGTACTTGTAGACAAGCAAGCACGTATTATATGTTACTCCCGGGGATGGCTGGAGTGTACTGATTCTCCGAGGTGGGCGGCGAGCCACCGCTACCTGGTCCTAAGCCACGTATTTTATTCCCTATGGCCTAGAATCTAATGACGATAGCCAATGACCGCGCTTCAATCTATGGTGCTAATTATTTAAGTGCAATGCTTATTAACCACTGGGATTATTAATTTATCCTATCCCAGTACTAATAATTTACTTAAATTACCTTAATTATTACCCATTACCAGTATAATTATATATATATCCCTATACACCCCTATCACGAGCGGAAAATACTTCACTCACAAGGGGGGGGAAACAAAACCACCAATCTACCAATTACGTGAGGGTGGTTTATGGATAATTTCCACAACTATTATCCCTTGTAGGTTCACGGACCACCTGATTTAAATATGCTTCGTTTACCATGTCAAGCAATGGCATACCTTCTCTATCAGCATAATTATTACTCCAGTTTATACGAGGTAGGAGGTTAAAATCTCCACATATAATTATATCGTTATTATTGTTGATAACTGACTTTATCTCGTCATACAGGAGGCAATTTACTTCTGCATTTGATTTAGGAGGACGATATATTGTCCCAATAGCTAGCAGTTTACCGCTAAGCTTAATCTTTGCGTAGACTGAGTCATAATGATCTTGATTTACTTTATTGATTTCGATTGCCTGCAAATTATCTTTAATGTAAAGAATGACACCTCCTCCTGCTTTATGCGTACGACAATTTAGGAATGTTTTGTAGCCTGGAATGGTTATATCAGATAATAAATGTTTATCTGTGATGTTGATACAACTCTCAGTGATTCCAACGATATCTGGCGTTTCGGAAACAACGTAAGCAAATAATTAATTACGCTTTAAAATAATGCTTCTGGCATTCGTGTATAGAAATTTAAGTTCCTTAATAGTTTTGGTAGGAGAGAGGGAGGAGGAGGAAGGGGAGGAAGGGGAAAGGGAGGAAGGGGAGGAGGAAGAGGAGGAGGAGGAGGAGGAGGGAGGAGGAGGAGGAGGAGAGGAGAGAGGAAGGAGAGAGAAGAAGGAGGAGGAAGTGGATGGTTGGGGAAAGGAGAAGTAGGAAGGGAGGGAGGAGGAGAAGGAGGCGGAGGGGGAGGAGGAGGAGGGGGAGGAGGAGGAAGGGGTGGAGTTAGAGGTGGAAGAGGAGGAAGAGGAGGAGGAGGAGGAGGAGAGGGGAGATGGGAAGAGGGAGGAGGAGGAGGTGGAGGTGGTGGGGGTGGAGTGGAAGGAGGAGGAGTTGGAGGGGGATGAGGTGGTTTTGAAGGGAGAGGGGGAGGAGGAGAGGGGAGATGGAAATAGGGAGGATGAGGAGGAGCAGGTGGTGGGTGGAGAGTGGGAGGAGGAGTTGAAGGCGGAGGTGGAGGGGTTGGTTGTGGAGGTGGTGGTTGTGGAAGGAGAGGAGGAGGAAATAGCAGGTGTGGAAGGGAGTGTCAGGTCGCTAATAACAGGTGTGGAAGGGAGAGGAGTCAGGTTGCAATGAGGGGGAGTCAGGTTATCCTGGGGCTGGTATTGTTGCATGAATATTTGAATTATATCTTTATACTTACGAAGTTGTGTGTTCATAAAACATAAGCGGCATTTAACAATGTTACCTAGATCAAAGTACTGTTTAGCGAGCCTCCCTCTACACCAGGGGTCGGCAACCTTCGGCCCACGGGCCAGATCCGGCCCGCAGAGTCCGAACTCATGGCTTGTCACCCTGCCTGATATTTATATAGCAATCCGCCCTGCAACAGCCTAGCCAACTAAATGAGTAAGTCGGCACCTCTCGACGTGATCGCGGCGGGGAGCGTGGGGCTAATTTGTATGACTGAGAATTTTACCAGAGAAGCACCACGGAAAATCGCCATGGAAAAAAAGACTACATGGTAACACGCGATCAAGTCGAGAGGCGCCGACGTGGGACTGGCCACTATCGTGGCATCTGGCAGCTCTGCATTACACGTGACGTCCCATGAGCAGTCTTCCCTCACCACCAACGGTCACGCCAGCGGCCAGTCTCAGTAGGAGTTCGTACTGAGAAGAGGTATGCATCAAACTTTCTTAGTCTGAAATGTTCTTTTATCATTAGGGAATGTGGATAATATAAAGTGCATTTCTTGCTGCTACTTCTCTCTCTCTCCTCTCTCTCTCTCTCTCTCTCTCTCTCTCTCTCTCTCTCTTCTCTCTTCTCTCTCTCTCTCTCTCTCCTCTCCTCTCTCTCTTTCCTCTCTTCTCTCTCTTCATTCACCCACTTCACCCAGCCTCCAAGCTTTAGGGGAGGCGGTAGCGGAGTGGTTAGCGTCTCCGACTGGCGTTCTCGGTGACCCGAGTTCGATCCCCGAAGAAACCCAAAACCTTTCTGCACCGTCGAGTGGCCTAAGAACACCCACATGCCTTGCCCATCAACTCTCTCTTCGCTCTCTCTCTTCGATTGCGAGTGCATCGGAGGACACAGGGGGGCGGCATGAGCCTCTAATCACAGGCGTCACTTTAAGAATCCTGCTGGCCACCACGGGCGAGGACCAACCATCATCACAGCCCTCAAGTGAACCTCCGGAGCCTACCATCCGAGCCTTGGGGCACCACTGCCTACAAGCGCTATAGGCACAAGTGTAAAAAAAAAAAAAAAAAAAAAAAAAAAAAAAAAAAAAAAAAAAAAAAAAAAAAAAAAAAAAAAAAAAAAAAAAAAAAAATTTAAAACTCACAACCACATTCACGCTCACTAGTTACTCGTATTGGTAGGTCCCGTCCCGCCCACGCCCACGCCCAACGCAGGGGCGTAAAACTATGTTTGTCACATAATACTGTGTGGACGTCTGTATCGTAATTTTTATTATTTTATGCATTTTTTTTACTATATAAAAGTTTTGCATGTATTCGTGTCTAACATGTGGATCATTATTTCGCACTTTGTGCTTATTCTTTATTTGTCTTTATTTTTAGCCAATCATCATGTCTGCAATTGTTAAGAAGACGAAAGTGGACCTGGAGTGTCGGGCCTTCAACCCTGAGTGGGAGAAGTACTTTTTCACTGAACGCTTTAGACAGGCCCAGTGCCTCATTTGCTTGAAAACTGTGGCTGTCATCAAAGAGTATAATGTGCGCCGCCACTGGGAGACACAGCACCAAGCATCGAGCTTTGCATCGATGTCTGCTGCCGAGAGGAAGGAGGCCATTGTCAAACTGTCAAGCAACCTGCAGAAAAGCACTTCACTCTTCCGTAAGCAGGCTACTGAGGCTGACAAGGTGACGCGCGCCAGCTATGAGGTTTCCCGCATCCTTGCTCGCCGGATGAAGCCATTCACAGACGGGGACTTTATCAAGGAGTGCATCATGGTTGTGATAGATTCCCTCTGTCCTGAAAAGAGTTCTGCCTTTGAAAGTGTGAGCCTTTCACCCCGCACTGTTTGTCGTCGCATTGAGGAGATGTCAGACAGCGTGAGCGACTCGCTTAAGACCTGTTGCTCAAATTTCGATGCCTTCGAACTCGCTCTTGATGAGAGCACAGACATGAAGGACACAGCCCAGCTGGCGATTTTCATTCTTGGAGTCACTGCTGTCCTTCAGGTGTATGAGGAGTTTCTCCAGCTTGTTCCATCGCACGGCACCACCACTGGGCAAGACATCTTCGACGCCGTGCTTCAGTGTGTGAAGCAACACTCCCTCGACCTGTCCCGTCTTGTGTGCGTGACGACCGACGGTGCCCCAGCATTGACTGGAAATAAGAAGTGTGCCGCCTCACTGCTAGTGCGTCACTGTGAGGCCGCCGGACACACCCAGCCCATCCACAAGTTGCACTGCATCATCCACCAAGAGTCCCTGTGCTCCAAGTCTGCCAACCTTACTGATGTTATGTCTGTAGTCGTGAAGGTTGTCAACTCAATCCTCTCCCGCAGCCTTAACCACTGCCAGTTCCAGGCACTAACGGACGAAGTCAACGCACACTATGGTGACCTGCTTTACTTCTGTGAGGTCCGCTGGTTGAGTCATGGAGCCATGCTGTCCCGCGTGTGCGACCTGCAGCAGGATATCGCTACCTTCCTCCGTCAAAAGGATCTCCCCGATGCTGATAATTTTTCCAACCCGTAATGGCTTGCTCGTCTGTCCCTGCTCACAGATATCACTAAGCACCTAAATGACCTCAATGTGAAGCTGCAAGGCAAAAACATTCTAGTCACAGACATGTATTCGCACATCACCGCCTTCGAGGTAAAGCTGCGCTTGTGGGAGGCTCAACTGGCTGTTGGTCAGTTTATGCATTTTCCTCGTATTGTGGCTTATGCACCTGATGACGTGGACCTGAACACTTGTGTTGGTGTTGTCACCTCTTTGCGGGAGGAATTTGCCTCCCGTTTCACAGGTTTCAGGCCACTGGCTTCGGGCTATTCACCTCTCCCTTTGACTTCCCTATGGACGAAGCCCCTGCCCCACTGCAGACGGACTTGGTGGAGCTTCAGTGTAATGACGAACTGAAGACAAAGTACTGTACCGCTTCTCCACTGTCTTTCTTCCGTGACCTCGTCCTCCCTTCTAACAAATTTCCTAATTACATTGAGGATGTAAAACGGATCGTTGCCATGTTTGGCAGCACTTACTGTTGTGAACAACTCTTTTCAAAAGTGAAATATACAAAGTCTCGCATTCGCTCCCAGCTAAGTGACCGCCACCTCAATGACATTCTGCTCTTGTCTACCTCATCAATCGATTCAGACATTGAATAATTTCTCCATGGCAAACAGCACCAACCATCCCACTAATTTGCATGTCTCTTGATAAAACAGTTTTCTGTAGTCACTGATTTGCATGTTTTTCAATAAATTTTTAGTAATCTAGTAACCGGTTTGCCTGCTTTTCTACAAACTGTTTGTATTATATCAAACTGTTTTCTGCAATCACTGATTTGCATGTATTTCACAATTTTTTTTTTAATCTAGTCACTGGTTTGCCTACGTTTCTATATTTTTTGATATATTGCTGCAAACTGTTGTCTGCAGTCAATGATTTGCATGTTTTTCAATAAATTTCTTGTAATCTAATCACTAGTTTGCCTGCTTTTCTAAAAAAAGATTGTACACTGTCACTTTTGGGTTCTCTTTGGCACTCCGGCCCGCAGGCTACTCCTAGAAGCTTTCTCTGGCTCTCGCACTGAAAAGTTGCCGACCCCTGCTCTACACGTAGTACATAAAGTCAACTTCGACGGCAAGGTGCTTTTAGTGGAGAGGAAATTCCTTAAGGGATTATAATGTGTGTGGGAGCACGCTATTTTAGGGTTAAACGAATCCTGCTATAAACGATCCTATCCTATCAAGTTTAACACTGGTGTTTGTGTAAAGTGGTGTATGAATTACTATGTAATATGTATACTCTCTAATTACCAGACAGAGAAGTAAAGGCTATAAATTAAATGCAAACAATTTGAGATTATGAGACACTTAGCGTATTGGAGAGGGGGCTTGGTCGGGAGTGAGGTCGGGGAGGTCTTCACGGGTCAAAGGTTAATGACTGAAGAGGAGGAGGAGGTGGAGGAGAGAAAAGGAAAACTGATTTGTCTTTCACCTTGTTGGTTATATGTATGTTTTCCTCTTCTTTGCTCTACTTGTGTTATTTGTTAGTGAGCTTTGTTAGGCGTCTCCTTCCTCCTTCCTTACTTCACTGCCTCCCTCAGCTCCACATCATTTGCTTTCCCTCGATTTTTTTTCTTTGATTTCCCCTCCCTCCTTTTCCCTCTTCCTCTTCCCTTAATTCTCGCTTCCTTTCCCGTACACAAATAGTTTATTTACTCTCTCTCTCTCTCTCTCTCTCTCTCTCTCTCTCCTCCTCCTCTCTCTCTCTCTCTCTCTCTCTCTCTCTCTCTCTCCTCTCTCTCTCTCTCTCTCTCTCTCTCTCTCTCTCTCTCTCTCTCTCTCTTTATATCTCTCTCTCTCTCTCTCTCTCTCTCTCTCTCTCTCTCTCTCTCTCTCTCTCTCTCTCTCTCTCTCTCTCTCTCTCTCTCTCTCCTCTCTTCTCTCTCTCTCTCCTCTCTCTCTCTCTCTCTCTCTCTCTCTCTCTCATCTCTCTCTACTCTCACACACACACACACACACACACACACACACACACACACACACACAGGTAGGACAATAACTTATCAACGTACGGGCAATAAAAAGGTCATGTGTCTTTCTCCTCAATCTAGGAATGAAAACATGCCTTGTTGTGTTTGGAAGAACATTTTCCTTTCTTCGTCGTCCTCTTTTGATCTGTAACTTACGTGTAGAAGAGACATGTGGGGAGACAGCCTTGTCATTGTCTTCCATGTCTCCCTCTCCTTTCCTCTCACCTCTTTCCTACTCTTGCTATGTCTCCCCTTATCTTTTTCCTCTCGTGTTCCTCGTTTACCCCCACCCATATTGACACTTTTCTTCCTCTCTTCTATCTTCCTATTTTTACCTCAGACAAATTATTTC
>JACEEZ010019784.1:0-20187 GCA_016584305.1 Chionoecetes opilio | reverse complement strand
TGCAAATATATAGCTTACATTACATTAAGCTATAAATAGAGAGTAGAGTTATTTCTTGTATATAAGGTAAAATTGCAAGCTTTTTTCATTGTTCTTTAAACTGTAGCTTTTTTGTATAATACAATTTTTTACTTACATATTGCTATAAACCCATAAAATGTAGTGTTTTCAATGTTTTTAGCTAGTTATCAGTGATATATAGCTGTTTTCCTACAAATTGAAGTATACAATCCTTTTTTTAGAATAATTTGCACCTATAAGTAGCTTACATTACATTAAGCTATTATATAGAAGAGTACGAGGTTTTTTTATTGTGATATAACGGTATATAGCAAGCGTTTTTCATAGTTTCTTGTAAACGTAGCGTTATTGTATATATAAAAGTAGTTTTAAACTTATCAGATTGCTATAACCCATAAAATGTGTGTTTTAAATGATATTACTAGTTTATCGGTGATATATAGCTGTTTTCCTACAAATTAAAGTATAAATCCTCTTTTTAGAATAATTTGCACCTAAAAGTAGCTTACATTACATTAAGCAAATTAAATAGAAGAGTAAGAGGTTATATATTGTGATATAACGGTATATTGCAAGCGTTTTTCATAGTTTCTTCTAAACTGGTAGCGTTATTGTATATATACAAGTAGTTTTACTTATTATATTGCAAATAAACCCATAAAATGTAGTGTTTTCAATGATTTTAGCTAGTTATCAGATATATATACTGTTTTCCTACAAATTGAAGTAAAAAATCCTTTTTTTTAGAATAATTTGCAAATATAATAGCTTACATTACATTAAGCTATTAAATAGAAGAGTAAGAGGTTATTTATTGTGATATAACGGTATATTGCAAGCGTTTTCATTGTTTCTTGTAAACTGTAGCGTTATTGTATATATACAAGTTTTTATTTATCATATTGCTATAAACCCATAAAATGTAGTGTTTTAAATGATATTAGCTATTATGGGTGATATATAGCTGTTTGCCTACAAATTGAAGTATAAAATCCTCTTGTTAGAACAATTTGCACCTATAAGTAGCTTACATTACATTAAGCTATTAATAGCAGAGTAAGAGGTTATTTATTGTGATATAACGGTATATTGCAAGCGTTTTTCATAGTTTCTTCTAAACGGGTAGCGTTATTGATAAATACAAGTATTTTTTAAACTTATTTATTGCTATAAAGCCATAAAATGTAGTGTTTTCATGATTTTAGCTAGTTATCCATTGATATAAAAGCTGTTTCCTACAAATTGAAGTATAAAATCTTTTTTTTAGAATAATTTGCACCTATAAGTAGCTTACATTACATTAAGCTATTAAAATAGAAGATACGAGGTTATTTATTGTGATATAGCGGTATATTGCAAGCGTTTTTCATAGTTTCTTGTAAACTGTAGCTTTTATTGTATATATACAAGTAGTTTTACTTATCATATTGCTCTAAACCCATAAAATGTTGTGTTTTCAAGATATTAGCTATTATCGGTGATATATATCTGTTTGCCTACAAATTGAAGTATAAATCCTCTTGTTAGAATATGTTGCACCTACTAAGTAGCTTACATTACATTAAGCTATTAAATTAGCATAGTAAGAGGTATTTATTGTGCATATAACGGTATATTGCAAGCGTTTAATTTCATAGTTTCTCTAAACTGAGCGTTATTTATAATACAATGTAGTTTACTTATATTATTGCTATGAAAGCCATGAAAATGTAGTGTTTTCAATGATTTTATCTAGTTTATCAGTGATAATAGCGTTTTCCTCAATTGAAGTATAAAATCTTTTTTTAGAATAATTTGCACCTATAAGTAGCTTACCTTTACATTAAGCTATTAAATAAAGAGTCCGAGGTTATTTATTGTGATATAACGGTATATTGCAAGCGTTTTTTCATAGTTTCTTGTAAACTGTAGCGTTAATTGTAATTATACAAGTAGTTTTACTTATCATATTGCTATACAACGCCATAAACTGTTGTGTTTTCATGATATTTAGCTATTAATCGGTGTATATCTGTTTGCTTACAAATTGAAGTTTAAAAATCCATCTTGTAGAATAATTTGCACCTATATGTACTTACATTACATAAGCTATTAAATAGCAGAGTAAGAGGTTTTTATTGTGATATAACGTATATTGCAAGCGTTTTCATAGTTTTCTTCTAAACTGTAGCGTTATTGTTATAAATACCAGTAGTTTTACTTATATTATTTGCTATACAGCCTAAATGTAGTGTTTTTCATGTTTAGCTAGTTCTCAGATGTATATAAGCTGTTTTCCCCCTACAAATTGAAGTATAAAATTCGCTTTTTAGAATAATTGCACCTATAAGTAGCTTACATTACATTAAGCTATTAAATGCATAGTAAGAGTTTATTTTTGTGATATAACGTTATAATTGCACGCGTTTTTTCATAGTTTATTGTAACTGTAGAGTATTGTATATATACATGTATTTTACTTACATATTGCTATAACCCATAAAAAAATGTAGTGTTTTCAATCATATTAGCTATTTTTATCGTGATCTATACTGTTTTCCGACAGATGAAGTATAAAATCCTCGTTTTTATAATAATTTGCACCGTATAAGTATCTTACATTCCATTAAGCTAATAAATAAACATAGTGAAGAGTTAGATATAGTGATTATAACGGTATTTCCAAGCGTTTTTCCATGAGTTTCTTGGTAAAACTGTAATTGTTTATTGTATATATCCAAGTAGTTCGACTTATTCTATACTAAAACCATAAAATGTAGTTTTTCAATGAGTTTAAGCTAGTATCAGTGATATATAGCTGTTTTCCTACAAATTGACGTATAAAAATCCTCTTTTTAGAATATTTGCACTATAAGTAGCCTACATTACATTAGCTATTAATAGAAGAGTAGGAAGTTATATATTGTGATATAACGGTATAGTGCAATGCGTTGTCATAGTTTTCTTGTAAACTGTATCGTTATTGTATATATACAAGTATGTCTTACTTATTATATTGCTATAAATCCTAAAATGTAGTGTTTCAATGATTTTTACCTCTTATTCATTGATATATAGCTGTTTTCCCTACAAATTGAAGTACACAATCCTTTTTTTTTAGAATCATATTGCACCTATAAGTAGCTTACATTACATTAAGCTAATAAATAGAAGAGTAAGAATTATTCATTGTGATATAACGTATATTGGCAAGCGTTTTTCATAGTTCTTGTAAACTGCAGCGTTATTGTATATATACAATTAGTTTTACTTATCAGATTGCTATAAACCCATAAAATGTAGTTGTTTTCAATGTATTAGCTATTTCTCGTGATATATAGCTTTTGCCTACAAATTGAAGTATAAAATCGTCTTGTTTAGAATTAATTTGCACCTATAAGTAGCTTACATTACAATAAACTATTAAATAGAAGAGTAAGATGTTTATATATTGTGATATAAAGTAGATGCAAGCGTTTTTTTCATAGTTTCTTCTAAAACGAGCGTTTATTGTGTATAATACAAGTATTTTTTAACTTATTATATTGCTATAAAGCCATAATGATAGTGTTCAATGATTTTAGCTAGTTATCAGTGATAGATAGCTGTTTTCCCCTACAATTGAAGTATAAAATCCTCTTTTTAGAAATAATTTGCACCTATAAGTACGCTACATTACATTAAGCTATTTTAAAAGAAGAGTAAAGGTTATTTATTGTGATATAACGGTATATTGCATGCGTTTTTCATAGTTTCTTGTAAACCGTATCGTTTTATTGTATATAACAAGTAGTTTTATTTTATATTGCTATAACCCATAAAAATGTGTGTTTTCAATGATATTAGCTATTTAGCGGTGATATATAGGCTGTTTTCCTACAAATTGAAGTATAAAAATCCTTCTTTTTAAGAATAATTTGCACCTATAAGTCGCTTACAATTACATTAAGCTATTCATAAGAAGAGTATGAGGTTATTTATTTTAGATCTAAAACGGTATATTGCATGCGTTTTTCATAGTTTTCTTGTAAACTGTTGTTATTGTATATATCAAGTAGTTTTACTTATTATATTGCTATAAACCCATAAATGTTAGTGTTTTCAATGATATTAGCTATTTATCGGTGAATATATATCTGTTTTCTACAAATTGAAGTATATAAATCCCTCTTTTTAGAATAACTTTGCACCTATAAGTAGCTTACAGTACATTAAGCTAATAAGATAGAAGAGTAAGAGGTTATTTATTGTGATACAACGGTATATTGCAAGCGTTTTTTTCATAGTTATTCTAAACTCTAGCGTTTATGATGTATCGCACGTAGTTTTACTTATTAATATTGCTATTAAGCCATAAAATGTGTTTTTCTTCAATGATAATAGCTATTATCAGTGAATATATCGCTGTTTTCCTACAATTGAAGGTAAAAAATTTCCTCTTTTAGTATAATTTGCACCTATAAGTAGCTACATTACTTAAGCTATTAATAGAAGAGTAAAGAGGTTATTTATTGTGATATACACGGTATAAAATTGCCAGCGTTTTTTCATAGTTTTTCTGTCTAAATTGTAGCGTTATTGTATATCTACCATATTTTACTTATTATATTGATATAAACCCATAAAATGTAGTGTTTTCATGATTTTATCTAGTTATCAGTGATATATAGCTGTTTTCCTACAAATAGATGTGTAAAATCCTTTTTTTAGAATAATTTGTCAAATATAAGTATTCTTACATTCATTAAGCTTTAAATCGAAGAGTAAGATGTTATTTTCTTGTGATATAAATGGTAGAGTGCAAGCGTTTTTTTCCTTGTTTCTTGTAAAACTGTAGCTTTATTGGTATATATACAAGTAGTTTTTACTTATCATAATTGCTATAAACCCATAAATGTAGTGTTTTCATGATTTTAGCTAGTTTCCAGTGATTATATCTGTTTTCCTACAAATTGAAAGTATACAATCCTTTTTTTAGAATAATTTGCACCTATAAGTAGCTTACATACATTAAGCCTATTATATAGAAGAGTACGAGGTTATTTATTGTGATATAACCTATATAGCAAGCGTTTTTTCATAGTTTCCTTGTAAACTGTAGCGTTTATTGTATATATACAAGTAGGTGTTACTTATCAGATTGCTATAAACCCCATAAAAATGTAGTGTTTCATGATATTAGCGTGTTATCGTGATATATAGCTGTTTTCCTACAAATTGAAGTATAAAATCCCTTTTTAGAAATAATTTGCACCTATCAGTATCTACATTACATTAAGCTATTAAATAGAGATTAAGAGGTTATTTATTGTGAATATAAAACGGTATATTGCAAGCGTTTCATAGTTTTCTTGGAAACTGTAACGTTATTGTATATATACAAGTAGTTTTTACTTATCAATAATGCATAAACATATAAAATGTAGTGTTTTCAATGAATTAGCTAATTTATCGTGATATATAGGTGTTTTCCTACAAATTGAAGTATACAATCATTTTTTTTAGAATAATTTGCACTATAAGTAGCTTACATTACATTAAGCCAAAAATAGAGGAGTAAGAGTAAATTAATTGTGATATAACTGTAATTCCAGCGTTTTTCATAGTTTTTCTTTTAACTGTAGGAATTATTGTATATATAAGTAGTTTTACTTATCATATTGCTATAAACCCTTAAAATTAGTGTTTTTCAATGATGTTTTAGCTATTTATCGTGATATATAGCTGTTTTCGACAAATTGAAGTATACAATCCTCTTTTTAGAATAATTTGCGACCAAAAGTAGGCTTAAATTAACTTGAAGCTATTAATAGAAGATAAGAGGTTATTTATTGTGATATAACGGTATAATTGGCAAGCGTTTTTTTCATAGTTTCTAGTAAACTGTAGCGTATATTGTATATTATACCATAGTTTTACTTATTATATTGATATAAACCCCATAAATGTAGTGTTTCAATGATTTTAAACTAGTTATCCTGATATATAGCTGTTTTGTCCTACAATAGATGTGTAAACTCCTTTTTTTTAGAATAATTTCAAATATAAGTAGCTTACATTACCATTAAGCTAGTTAAGATCTAAGAGTAAGAGGTTATTTATTGTGATATAACTGGTATATGCAAGCGTTTTTCATTGTTTTCTTGTAAACTGTAGCTTTAATTGGTATATATACAAGTAGTTTTAACTTAACATATTGCTATAAACCCTTAAAATGTAGTGTTTTCCATGATTTTAGCTAGTTTCATTGATATATAGCTTGTTTTCCTACAATTAGTATCAAATCCTTTTTTTTAGAATAATTTGCATATATAAAATGTTTATTACATTAAGCTATTAAATAAAAGAATAAGATTTTTATTATTGTGATATAACTGTATTTGCATGCGTTTTTCATTGTTTCTTGTAAACTGTAGCGTTATTGTATATATACAAGTAGTTTTACTTATTATATTGCTAGAAAGCCATAAAAGTAGTGTTTTCAATGATTTTTAGCTAGTATCATGATATATAGCTGTTGATCCTACAAATTGGAAGTATAAAATCTTTTTTTAGATAATTTGCACCTATAAGTAGCTTACTTACATTAAGCTATTAAATAGACGAAGTAACGAGGTTATTTATTCTGATATAACGGTATATAGCAAGCGTTTTTCATAGTTTCTTGTAAAACTGTAGCGTTATTTTAATATACAATTATTTTTACTTATCAGATTGCTATAACCCATACAATGTAGTGTTGTTTTCTATGATGATAACTAGTTATTGGTGATATATAGCTGTTTTTTCCTCCAAATTGAACTATAAAATCCTCTTTTTAGAATAATTTGCCACCTATAGTAGCTTACATTACATTAAGCTAATTAAATAGAAAGAAGAGGTTATTTATTGTGATATAACGTATATTGCAAGCGTTTTTCATAGTTTCTTCTAAACTGTGTAGCGTTATTGTATATATACAAGTAGTTTTTACTTATTATATTGCTATAAACCCCATAAATTGTAGTGTTTTCAATGATTTTAAGCTATTACTCAGATATATATATCTAGTTTTCCTACAAATTGAAGTATAAAATCCTTTTTTTAGAATAATTTGCATATAGTATCCCTACATTACATTAAGCTATTAAATAGAAGAGTAAGAGGTTTATGTAATTGTGATATAACGGTATATGCAACGTTTTTCAATTGTTTCCTTGTAAGCTGTAAGCGTTATTGTATATATCACACAGTAGTTTTTATTTATCATATTGCTATAAACCCATAAAATGTAGTGTTTTAAATTATATTAGCTATTAATCGTGATATATAGCTGTTTTGCCTACAAATTGGAGTATAAAATCCTATTGTTTAGAAATAATATTGCACCTATAAGTAGCTTCATTACATTAAGCTATTAAATAGCAGAGTAAGAGGTTATTTATTGTTATATAACGGTATATTTGCAAGCGTTTTTTTTTTTTTTTTTTTTTTCATCGTTTCTTCTAACTGTAGGCTTCTTGTTAAATACAAGTAGTTTTATTACTTATATTATTTGCTAAAAGCCCATAAAATTGGTAGTGTTTTTCAATGATTTTAGCTTAGTTATCAGTTGATATATATCGTTTTCCTACAAATTGAAGTATAAAAATCTTTTTTTTTTTAGAATAATTTTGCACCTATAAGGTAGCTTACATTACTTAAGCTATTAAATAGATAGTACGAGGTTATTTATGGGAATATAACGGTATATTGCAAGCGTTTTTCCATAGTTTCTTGTACAAACTGTAAGCGTTATTGTATTATACAAGTAGTTTTATACTTATCATATTGCTATAAAACCCAAAAATGTTGTTGTTTTTCATGATATTATCTATTAATCGGGATATATACTGTTTGCCTACAATTGGAAGTAATAAACTCCTCTTGTTAGAATATTTTGCACCTATATGTAGCTTACATTACATTAAGCTATTCGACGATAGCAGAGTAAGAGGTTATTTATTGTGATATAACGGTAATATTGCAAGCGTTTTTCATCAGTTTCTTCTAACTGTAGCGTTATTGTATAATACAAGTATTTTAACTTATACTATTGCTAATCACAGCCATAAAATGTAGTGTTTTCAATGGATTTTAGGCTAGTTATCAGTGATATATATGCGTTTTCCTACAAATGAAGTATAATAATCCTCTTTTAGAATAATTTGCACCTAAAGAAGCTTTACATTACATTAACATACATATAAGAGGTAATAGGTTATTTATTGGTGATATAACGGTATAATTGCAAGCGTTTTTTCATAGTTTCTTGTAAACTGTAGCGTTAGTGTATATATACATGTAGTTTTCCTTATCAGATTGCATAAACACCATAACATGTGTGTTTTCAATGATTTTACTAGTTAATCTAGTGATATATAGCTTGTTTTCCTACAACTTGAAGTATAAATCCTTTTTTTAGATAATTTGTAAATATAAGTAGCTTACTTACATTAGCATTTAAAATAAAAGACGTAAGAGGTTATTTATGTATAATATAACGGTTATTTGCAGCGTTTTTCATTTGTTTTCTTGTAAACTGGGTAACGTTATTGATATATACAGTATTTTTGTACTTAACTAGTGCTATAAACCCTTAAAATGTAGTGTTTCAATGATTTAGCTAGATATCAGTGATATATAGCTGTTTTCGTACAAATAGAAGTAACAATCCTTTTTTTCGCATAATTTGCACCTATAAGTTCTTACATTACATTATGCTATTAAATAGAAGATTAAGAGTTTATATATTGGATATAACGAATATATTGCAAGCGTTTTTTCATAGTCTCTTCTAAATTGTAGCGTTATTGTATATATACATGTAGTTTTTTCTTATTATATTGCTATAACGCCATATAAATGTGTTGTTTTTCAATGATATTAGCTATTTATCGGTGATATATAGATGATTTTAGAATAATTTGCACCTATAAGTAAGCCTTTATATTGCATTAAGCTATTAAATCGAAGATATTAGGTTATATATTGTGATATAATGGTATATTGCAAGCTTTTTCATTTTTTCTTGTAAACTGTAGCGTTAATTGTATATCACAAGTAGTTTTTACTTATCATATTGCTATAAACCCCATAAAATTTATTCTTTTCAATACTTTTAGCTATTATCGGTGATATATGCTGTTTTTCCTACAAGTGAAAAATATACAATCCTCTTTTTAGAATAATTTGCACTAGTAAGTAGCTTACATTACATTAAGCTATTAAATAGAAAGAGTAAAGGTTATTTATTCTGATATAACGCTATATTGCAAGCGTTTTTTCATAGTTTCTTGTAAACTGTAGCGTGTATTTATGTACTGTCATGTATGTATACTGTACTGTCATTGTATATTACATGTAGGTTTTTACTTATCATATTGCTATAACACATAAAATGTGTGTTTTCAATGATAATAGCTAGTTATCAGTGATATATAGCCTGTTTTTCCTACAAAGTTAAGGTATAAAATCCCCTTTTTTTAGAATTCTTTGCACCTATAAGTAGCTACATTACATTAAGGCTATTAAATAGCGAGTAAGAGGTTATTTATTGTGAAATATAACTTTATATTGCAAGCGTTTTTCATAGTTTTCTTTGTAAACTGTAAGCGTTATTGTAATATATACCAAATAGTTTACTTCTTATATTGATATAAACCCATAAAATTAGTGTTTTCAATGTTTTTAGCTATTATCAGTGATATATAGCTGTTGTTTCCTACAAATTGAAGTATAAAATCCTTTTTTTTAGAATAATTTGCAAATATAAGTAGCTTGCATTACATTAAGCTATTAATAGAAGAGTAAGAGGTTATTTATTGTAAATATAATGGTATTTGCAAGCGTTTTTCATTTTTTCTTGTAAACTGTAGCGTTATTGTATATAATACTGTAATTTTTACTTATCATATTGCTATAAACCCTAAAATGTAGTATTTTTTCAATGATTTTTGCTATTTATCGGTGATATATAGCTGTTTTCCTACAAATTGATGTAGAAAATTCCTCTTTTTTAGAATGAATTTGCACCTATAAGAGCTTACATTACATAAGCTAATAAATAAAGAGTAATGGGTTATTTAGTCTGATATAACGTAAATTGCAAGCGTTTTTCATAGTTTCTTGTAAACTGTAGCGTTATTGTAGAGATACTGTAGTTTTACTTATCATATTGCTATAAACCCATAAAATGTATGTGTTTTTCAATGATAATAGCTAGGTTATCAGTGATATATAGCTGTTTTCCTACAAATTGAAGTAAAAAATCCTCTTTTTAGTATAATTTGCCCTATAAGTAGCTTACATTACATTAAGCTATAAATATAAGAGTAAGAGGTTATTTATGGTGATATAACGTTATATTGCAAGCGTTTTTCATTCTTTCTTCTAAATTGTTAGCGTTATTGTATCATATCAGTATTTTACTTATTATATTGATATAAACCCATAAAATGGTAGTTTGTTTTTCAATGATTTTTAGCTAGTTTCAGTGATATATAGCTGTTTTCCTACAAAATAATGTGTACAATCCTTTTTTAGAATATTTGCAAAGATAAGTAGTCTTACATTACATTAGACTATTACATAGAAGAGTAGGAGTTATTTATTTGTGATATTAACGTATATTGCAAGCGTTTTTCATAGCTTCTTGTAAACTGTTAGCTTATTGTAATAATACAAGTAGTTTTACTTGATCATATTGCTAGAAAAACCCATCAAATGTAGTGTTTTCAATTGATATTAGCTAATTATCGGTGATATATAGCTGTTTTCCTACAAATTGAAGTATACCCCTCCTTTGTTTAGAAATAATTTGCACCTATAAGTAGCTTACATTTACATTAGCTATAAATAGAAGAGTAAAGAGGAAAATTTATTGTGATATAAACGGTATATTCCAAGCTTTTTTCATAGTTATCTTGTAAAACTGTAGCGTTATTGTATTATACAAGTAGTTTTACTTTTATTCCATTATTGCTATAACCCTAAAATGTAGTGTTTTCAATGATATTAGCTAATTATCGGTGATATATAGCTGTTTTTCCTACACAAATTGAAGTATACCATCCGTTTTTTAGAATAATTTGCTAAATATAAGTATACTTTTACATCCATTTAGCTATTAAATAGAAGAGTAAGAGGTTATTTATTGTGATATAGATGGTAATATTGCAAGCGTTTTTTTCATTTTTTCTTGTAAACTGTAGCGTTTATTGTATATATACAAGTAGTTTTAACTTATCATATTGCTATAAAAAACCGAAAATGTAGTATCTTCAATGATTTTAGCTAGTTATCGGTGAAAATATATATCTGTTTTTCCCTACAAAGTGAAGTATAAAATCTCTTTTTAGAATAATTTGCACCTATAAAGTATCTTCCATTACACTTAAGCTATTAAATAGAAGATTAGAGGTTATTTATTCCTGATATAACGTATTTGCAAGCGTTTTTCATAGTTTCTTGTAAACTTAGCGTTTATTGTATATATACATTGTAGTTTTACTTATCATATTGCTATAAACGCCATCAACTGTAGTGTTTTCAATGATATAGCTAGTTATCGTGATATATAGCTGTTTCCTACAAATTGAAGTAAAAAATCCTCTTTTTAGTATAATTTGCACCTATAAGTAGCTTACATTACATTAAGCTATTTAAATAAGAAGAGTAAGAGGTTATTTATTGTGATATAACGGTATATTGCAAGCGTTTTCATAGTTTCTTCTAATTGTAGCGTTTATTGTATATATACCAAGTCTTCTACTTATTATATGGAATATAAACCCATAAAATGTGTGTTTTCAATGATTTTAAGCTAAGTTATCAGTGATATATAGCTGTTTTCCTACAAATAGATGTGAAATCCTTTTTTTAGAATAATTTGCAAATATAAAGTAGCTTACATACATTAAGCCTATTAAATAGAGAGTAAGAGGTTATGTATGGTGATATAATGGTATATTTGGCAATCGTTTTTCATTGTTTCTTGTAAACTGAGCTTTATTGTTATTACAAGTAGTTTTACTTATCATATTGCTATAAACCGCCATACAATGTAAGTGTTTTCAATGATTTTTAGCTAGTTATTAGTGATATATAGCTGTTTTCTACAAATTGAAGTATACAATCCTTTGTTTTAGAATAATTTTGCACCTATGTAGCTTTACATACATTTAAGCTTTAATAGAAAGTAACGAGTTATGTATTGTGATATAACGGTAGATAGCAAGCGTTTTGAATAGTTTCTGTAAACTGTAGCGTTTATTTGTATATATTACAAGTAGTTTTTACTTATCAGATTTCTATAAACCCATAAAATGTAGTTGTTTTTCAATGATATTAGCTAGTTATGCGGTGATATATAGCTGTTTTCCTACAAATTGAGTATAAAATCCTCTTTTGTAAGAATAATTTGGAGCTATAACGTAGCTTAACATTCCATTAAGCTATTAATAGAAGAGTAAGAAGGTTTATTTATTATTGTGATATACGGTATTTTGCGAAGCGTTTTTCATAGTTTTCTTGAAATTGTAACGTTATGTATATATACAGTAGTTTTACTTATCATAGATGCTATAACCTATAAAATGTATTGTTTTCAATGATATTATCTATTTACGGTGTATATAGGTGTTTTTCCTACAATTGAAGTATACAATAATTTTTTTAGAATAATTTGCACCTATAAGTAAGCTTACATTACATTAAGCCAAAAATAGAGGAGTAAAGTAATTAATTGTGATATAACGGTATATTCCAAGCGTTTTTCTAGTTTCTTGTAAACTGTAGCGTATTGTATATAGAACCCATAAAATGTAGTGTGTTCACTGATTTTACTAGTTACAGTGATAATATAGCTGTTTTCCTTCCTACAATTAAAGTTATAAAATCCTCTTTTTAGAATAATTGCACTATAGCAGCTTACATTACATTAAGCTATTACAATAGAAGAGTAAGAGGTTATTTATTGTGATATAACGGTATATTGCAAGCGTTTTTCATAGCTTCTTGTAAACTGTAGAGTTTTATTGTATATATACAAGTAGTTTTACTTATCATATTGCTTATAAACCCATAAAGTAGTGTTTTCAATGATATTAAGCTAATTATCGGTGATGGAGTAGCTGTTTTCCTACAAATTGAAGTTACCATCCTTTTTTTTAGAATAATTTGCACTATAAGTATCTTACATTACATTAACTAATAAATGAAGAGTAGAGAGGAAATTTATTGTGTATAAACGGTTATATTCCAGCGTTTTTTCATAGTTCTTGTAAACTGTAGCGTTATTGTATAATACAAGTAGTTTTATTACTTAACATATTGCTATAAACCCTTAAAACATGTAGTTTTTTCAATGAATTTTAGCTGTTATCAGTGATTCTAGCTGTTTTCCCCTACAAATTGCGTATAAAATCTTTTTTTAGAATAATTTTGCACCTATAAGTACTTAAATTATATTACTATTCAATAGACGAGTACACAGTTATTTATTCTGATATTACGGTATATAGCAAGCGTTTTTCATAGTTTCTTGTAAACATAGCGTTATTGTAATTATACAAGTAGTTTTTAACTTATCAGATTGCTATAACCCATAAAATGTAGTGTTTTCAATATATTAGGCTAGTTTATCGTGATATATAGCTGTTTTCCCTACAAATTGAAAAGTATATAAATCCTCTTTTTTAGCATAATTTGCACCTATAGTAGACTTACATTACCTTAATGCTATTAAATAGAAATATTAGAGGTTTATTTATTGTGATATAACGGTATATTGCAAGCGTTTTTCATAGTTTCTTCTAAACTGTAGCGTTATTGTATATATACAAGTAGTTTTACTTATTATATTGCTATAAACCCATAAAATGTAGTGTTTTCAATGATTTTAGCTAGTTATCAGATATATATAGCTGTTTTCCTACAAATTGAAGTATAAAATCCTTTTTTTAGAATAATTTGCAAATATAAGTAGCGTACATTACATTAAGCTATTAAATTGAAGAGTAAGAGGTTATTTATTGTGATATAACCGTATATTGCAAGCGTTTTTCATTGTTTCTTGTAAACTGTAGCGTTATTGTATATATACAAGTAATTTTATTTATCATATTGCTATAAACCCATAAAATGTAGTGTTTTAAATGATATTAGCTATTAATCGGTGATATATAGCTGTTTGCCTACAAATTGAAGTATAAAATCCTCTTGTTAGAATAATTTGCACCTATAAGTAGCTTACATTACATTAAGCTATTAAATAGCAGAGTAAGAGGTTATTTATTGTGATATAACGGTATATTGCAAGCGTTTTTCATAGTTTCTTCTAAACTGTAGCGTTATTGTATAAATACAAGTAGTTTTACTTATATTATTGCTATAAAGCCATAAAATGTAGTGTTTTCAATGATTTTAGCTAGTTATCAGTGATATATAGCTGTTTTCCTACAAATTGAAGTATAAAATCTTTTTTTTAGAATACTTTGCACCTTATAGTTACTTACTAATAATAGAAGAGGGTTTTTTATTGTGATAAAATTTTTTTTTTATTTTTTTTGGGTTTTTTTTTAAAAATTTTTAAATTTTAATTTTTATAAAAAAAAAATTTTTTTTTCAATGATAAGTATTACTGATATAGCTTTTTTTTCCTAAAAATAAATTTTAAAAAATCCTTTTTTAGAAAAATTTTATATAATTACTTAAATAAAAAATAATTTTTTTTTTGGAAAAACGGTTTTCATTTTTTTTTTCTATTTTTTAATTTTTGTATTTATTGTTAAAACCATATTTTTTTTTTAAATTTAACCCAAAAAAGGGTTTTTTAAGGGGTTTTAAAAGAAAAAATTTTAGTTTTCCAAAAAATGTTAAATCCTTTTTTTAAAATTTTGGGAAAAAGAGTTTTTAATTAAGTTTTTAAAAGGTAATTTATTTTTGGTTAGGGTATTTAAAGGGTTTTTTTCTTTTTCTTTAACTTATTTATTGTTTTTAAAAAGGGTTTTATTATATATTTTTCCCCAAAAAAAAAAATTTTTTAAGTTTTTATATATTTTTCCAAAAATTAATATAAATTTTTTTAGTTTTTTGATTAAGGTTACAACTTGCATTTTAAAAGTACGTTTTTTTGGGTATATAATTTAAAAACCCCTTTTAAATAGTTTTTTAAATTACTTTTTTAAAAAAAAAATTTTTCCCTTTTTTAAAACCCTTTTTTTTCTTTAAATTAGTTTTACATTAATTTTTTCCTAAAATTTGGATAAAACCCTTTTTTAAATTTTGCATTTAAAATTTTTAATTCTTAATATAATAAAGGTGATTTTTTATTGTATAAACTAAGGGGTTTTTTATGTTTTGTCTGTATTTTTTTTTTTTAAAAAATTTTTTTTTTTAAAAAAAAAATTTTATTTTTTAATTAACAAAAAAGGGGTTTTTTTTTTTAATAAATTAACCTTTTTTTTTTTTTTGGGGTTTTTTTTTTTTTTTTTTTTTTTTTTTAAAATTTTGCATTAAGTATTACATTATGGTAAATAAAAAAATTTTAAAATTTTAAATTATTTTTTAAAAAATTTCCCAATTTTTATAGTTTCTTTAAATTAGCTTTTAAAAAAAGAAATTTTATTTATATTTAAAAACCCAAAAGGTTTTTTTTGGTTTTTTTTTTGGGTGTATTACTTTTTTCCTATTAAAAACCCCCCCTTTTTTTTTAATATTTGCAAATTTGTTTTAATTACTGTTTTTAAAATGAAAAAAATTTTTTTGAAATTTTTAATATTGAGCTTTTTTATTTTTTTTTTAAATTAGGATTGTATAAACGTATTTTCCTTTTTTAAAACCCAAAAGGATTTTCAATATTTTTACTGTTACTTGTTTCCTTTTTTCCCTAAAATAAGTATAAAATTTTTTTAAAAATTTTTTCCCATAAGTTTACAAAATTTAAGTTTTAAAGAGAAAATTTTTTTTGATAATTTAAATTTAAAGGTTTTTCATAGTTTTTTAAAAAAGGTTATTTTTAATTAATGTATTTTCAATTTTCATCCCTAAATTTGGGTTTTTATAAAATTTCTTTTCCCCCCCCCCCCCCCCCCCCCCCCGAAAATTTTTCCCTTAAATAATCTTATTTTAATAGTTTAATGAAGAAAAAAGGGGTTTATTTTTTGTGTTCCCAAAATTGAATTTTTATTTTTTTTTAAAAATTTGCTTATTTTAATACATTTACTTTTTAAATAAAAAAAATTTTAAAATTTTTTTTAATTTTTTTACTAGATGTATTTATACTGTTTTCCTACAAATAATGTTAAAAATCCTTTTTTTAGAATACTTTTTGCAAATATAAAGAGCTTACATTCCATAACTATAAATAGAAGAGTAAGATGTTATTTACTTGTGATATAATGGTATATTGCAATCTGTGTTTCATTGTTCTTGTAAACTTAGCTTTATTGTATATATACAGTAGTTTTACTTATCATCTTGCTATAAACCCATAAAATGTAGTGTTTTCAATGATTTTAGCTAGTTATTAGTGATATAGTACTGTTTTCCTACAAATTGAAGTATACAATCCTTTTTTTAGATATTTTCACCTATAAGTAGCTTACATTACATTAAGCTATTAAATAGAAGAGTACGAGGTTATTTTATGTGTATAACGTATATAGCAAGCGTTTTTGGCATAGTTTTTCTTGTAAAACTTGTAGCGTTCATTGTATATATACATTAGTTTTACTTATCAGATTGCTATAAACCCATAAAAATGTATTGTTTTTCAAATGATTATTAGCGAGTTTATCGGTGATATATAGCTGTTTTTCCTACAAATTGAAGTCTAAAATCCTCTTTTTAGAATAATTTGCACTAGAAGTACTTACCTTTACATTAAGCTATTAAATAGAAGAGTAAGAGGTTAGTTTATTGTGATATACGGTATATGCAAGCGGGTTTTTTTTTTTTTCTGTTTTTTTCATAGTTTCCTGTAAACTGTAACGTTATTGTATATATACCGGGGTGGGAAGTATTTTCTTATCATAATGCTATAAACCTATAAAATGTAGTGTGTTCAATGAATTGAGCTATTTATCGGTGATATATAGGTGTTTTCCTACAAATTGAAGTATACAAGAATTTTTTTAAGAATACTTTTGCACCTATAAGTAGCTTACATTACATTAAGCCAATAAATAGAGGAGTAAGAGTAATAATTGTGATATCACCGGTATATTACAAGCGTTTTTTCATGTTTCATTGTAAACTTGTAGCGTTATTGTATATATAACCCATAAACTGTAGTGTTGTCAATGTAATTTTAGCTAGTTATCAGTGAATATATAGCTTTATTTCCTACAAATTGAAAGTATAAAATCCTCTGTTTTTAGAATAAGTTGCACCATAAGTGCTTACATTACATTAAGCTGTAAATTAGAAGAGTACGAGGTTATTTATTGTGTGATATAACGGTATACTTGCAAGCGTTTTTCATAGCTCTTGTAAACTGTAGGTTATTGTATATATACAGTATTTTTACTTATCATATTGTATAAACCCATAAAATGTAGTGGTTTTCAATGATATTAGCTAATTATCGGTGATATATAGCTGTTTTCTACAAATTGAAGTATACCATCCTTTTTTTTAAGAATAATTTGCACCTATAAGTAGCTTACATTACATTAAGACTAATAATAGAAGAGTAAGAGGAAATTTATTGTGATATAACGGTATATTCCAATCGTTTTTCATAGTTTCTTGTAACTGTAGCGTTATTGTATATAACAAGTAGTTTTTACTTAACATATATGCTATAAACCCTTAAAATGTGTGTTTTTTTCAATGATTTTCGCTATGATCAGTGATATATAGCGTTTTCCTACAAATTGAAGTAATAAAATCCCTTTTTTTAGAATAATTTGCATATTAAGTAGCTTACATTACATTAAGCTATTATATACAAAGAATAAGAGTTTATTATTGTGATATACGGTATATTGCATGCTTTTTCATTGTTTCTTGTAAACTGTTACAGCGTTATTGTATATATACATGTAGTTTTTAACTTATTATATTGCTATAAAGCCATAAAATGTAGTGTTTTCAATGATTTTGAGCTATTATCATGATATAGTACTTTTATCCTAACAAAATTGAAGTAATAAATCTTTTTTTAGAATAATTTGGGCACCTATAATTAAGCTTACATTATCAGTAAGCTATTCAATAGAGAGTACGAGGTTATTTTTCTGATATTAACGGTATATAAGCAAGCGTTTTCAATGTTTCTTGTACACTATAGCGTTATTGTATATTACAAGTAAGTTTTTACTTATCAGATTGCTATAAACCCATAATGTAGTGTTTTCATGATATTAGCTAGTTAATCGTGTTATATAGCTGTTTTCCTACAAATAAGTCTAAAATCCTCTTTTTAGAATAATTTGCACCTAAAGTAGCTTTACATTTACTTAAGCTATTTAAATAGAAGAGTACGAGGGTTATTATTGTGATATAACGGTATATTGCAAGCGTTTTTCATAGTTTCTTCTAAACTGAGTCGTTATTGTATAATACAAGTAGGTTTACTTATTATATGCTATAACCGCATAAAATGTAGTGTTTTTTAATGATTTTAGCTAGTTTATCAGATATATAACTAGCTGTTTTTCTCCTAAACAATTGAAGTTAGAAATCCTTTTTGTTAGAATACTTTGGCAAATATAAGTAGCCGTACATTACATTAGCTATTAAATTGAAGAGTAAAGAGGTTATTTATTGTGATATAACCGTATTTGCAAGCGTTTTTTCATTGTTTTCTTGTAAACTGTAGCGTTTTGTATGTAAAATAAAAAACAAAAGTAATTTTATTTTCATATTGCTATAAACCATAAAATGTAGTGTTTAAATGATATTAGCTTTAATCGGTGATATATAGCTTGTTTGCCTACAAATTGAAGTATAAAATCCTCTTTTTAGAATAATTTCCCCCTATAAGTAGCACATTACTTTAAAAGCTATTAAATAAGAGTAGGAGGTTATTTTTTGTATAAACGTATTTTGCAGCGTTTTTAATGTTTCTTTAAATGTGCGTTTTTGTATAATACAAGATTTTACTTATTATTTCTATAACCCATAATGTGGGTTTTTTCAATAAATTTGTATTTTAGGGGATATAAATGTTTTCCTACAAATTGGAATAAATCCTTTTTTTAGAAAATTTTCACCTATAAGTAGCTTACATTCTTTAAAGCAAATAAATGAAGAGAAAGAGGTTATTTTTGTGTATAACGGTATATTGCAAGCTTTTTTCATAGTTTTTTTTTAAACGTGGGCTTTATTTTATATACAATTTTTTTTTACTTTTTTATATTGTTTAAAAACCAAAAAAATGTGTTTTTTTCAATGTAATAGCTATTTCGGTATATAGCTTTTTTCCTACAAATTGAAGAAAAAAAATCCTCTTTTTAGATTAATTTGACCTATAAGTGCTTCTTACATTAAGTTTTAAATAAAGGGTGAGGTTATTATTTTATTAACGGTATATTGAAGCGTTTTTCATGTTTCTTCAAATTGTAGGTTATTGTAAATCAGTAGTTTTACTTATTATATTGAAATAAACCCATAAATGTAGTTTTTAATGTTTTTAAGCTATTATCTGATATATAGCTTTTTTCCTAAAATGATTTTAAAAATCCTTTTTTTAAAAATAATTTGAAAATAAGAGTTACATTACATTAAGTATTAAATAGAAGATAAGATTATTTATTGTATAAAAGGTATATTGAAAGCGTTTTATTGTTTCTTGTAAACTGTGCTTTATTGTATATTACAAGTATTTTTACTTATTATTGCTAAAAAACCCATAAATGTAGTGTTTTAAATTATTTTAGCAAATTTCGGTGAATATATGTTTTCCTAAAAATTGAAGTATAATCCTTTTTTTTAGAATAATTTTGCACCTTAAGAGCTTCTTTACATTAGCTAAAAAAAGGGGGGGAGTAAGAGGAAATTTTTTGGGTTATAAGGTATATAAAGCTTTTTTTCATAGTTTTTTTAAAATGTAGCGTTAGTATTATACAAAGTTTTACTTAAATGCAAAACCTTAAAATGTTGTTTTCAATGATTTAGCATTATCATGATATTGGGAAAAAGGGGGGGGGGGGGGGGGGGGGG
>JACEEZ010019783.1:7500-12500 GCA_016584305.1 Chionoecetes opilio | reverse complement strand
ATAGTTAATAGTAATAATAGTAAATAGTTAATAGTAATGATAGTAAATAGTTAATAGTAAATAGTAAAATAGTAAATAGTTGATAGTAAATAGTTAATAGTTGATAGTAAAAGCTAATAGTAATGATAGTAAATAGTAAATAGTAAAATAGTAAAATTTAGTAATAATAGTAATGATAGTAAATAGTTAATAGTAAATAGTATATTTTAAATAGTTAATATTGACAGTAATAGTTAAATAATAGTTGATAGTAATAGTTAATAGTAATGATGTTAATAGTAAATAGTAAATATTTGATAGTAAAAGTTTAGTAATGATGTAAATAGTAATGTAAATAGTTGATAGTAAAAGTTGATAGTAATGTTTAGTTAATTAATAGTAAATAGTTGATAGTAAAAGTTGATAGTAATGATAGAAAATAGTTAATAGAAAATAGTTGATAGTATGATAGTAAGATAGTAATAGTTAATAGTAAATAGTAAATAGTGATATAAGGTTAATAGTAAAAGGAAAATCTCTTAATAAATATATCTTAAGAGGAAAAAATAAACACTGGATATTATGAGAGTAAAAAAAAAAAAGGAAACTGGATATAAGTGAGGAAAAAAAAGCAGGCGGAAAAACAATAGATATGTGATTTAAAAAAATAGGAAATAGTGGTAAACATAGTAGATATAGTATAGTAGTATTTATTATAGTATATATATGTAGTAGTAGTATAGTATAGTAGATATAGAGTAGCGCTTGTAATCGATCTTAATAGGGAAAAACAGTAGAGTTAAAATAAAGGTAATTGGATATAAGGGAAAAATGGGGTTAGAATTTGGCTTAGAAAAAAAACAGTAGCTAGATATGACAGTTTAAAAAATAGATCAGTGGAAATGTGGGGAAAAAACTGAAGATATGACAGTTTAAAAAATAGATCAGTGGAAATGTTGGGGGGAAGAAGAAAAAAAACAAGATGATATGACAGTTTAAAAAATAGATCAGTGGAAATGGTGGGGAAAAACAGATGATATGACAGTTTAAAAAATAGATCAGTGGAAATGTGGGGAAAAAACTGAAGATATGAGAGTTTAAAAAATAGATCAGTGGAAATGTGGGGAAAAACAGATGATATGACAGTTTAAAAAATAGATCAGTGGAAATGTGGGGAAAAACAGATGATATGACAGTTTAAAAAATAGATCAGTGGAAATATGGGGAAAAACAGATGATATGACAGTTTTAAAAATAGGGTCAGTGGAAATATGGGGAAAAACAGAAGATATGACAGTTTTAAAAAATAGATCAGTGGAAATATGGGGAAAAACAGATGATATGACAGTTTAAAAAATAGATCAGTGGAAATGTGGGGAAAAGCTGATGATACGACAGTTTAAAAAATAGATCAGTGGAAATGTGGGGAAAAAACTGAAGATATGACAGTTTAAAAAATAGATCAGTGGAAATGTGGGGAAAAAACTGAAGATATGACAGTTTAAAAAATAGATCAGTGGAAATGTGGGGAAAAAACTGAAGATATGACAGTTTAAAAAATAGATCAGTGGAAATATGGGGAAAAAACAGAAGATATGACAGTTTAAAAAATAGATCAGTGGAAATATGGGGGAAAAACAGAAGATATGACAGTTTTAAAAATAGATCAGTGGAAATAGTGGGGAAAAAACAGAAGATATGACAGTTTAAAAAATAGATCAGTGGAAATGTGGGGAAAAAACAGATGATATGACAGTTTTAAAAAATAGATCAGTGGAAATATGATGGGGAAAAACGATGATAAAAAGGGGGTAAAAAATAAAAAAAAAAAGATGATATGACAGTTTAAAAAATATAGAAAATGGGAAAAATAAATTGACATTAGGGAAAAATAGACATAGAAATATGGGAAAAAAAAAGATAATGACGTTAAAGAAATGATAGTAAATAGGGGGGAAAAAAACAGAATAGCAGTTTAAAAAATAGCGTAAATAAAAAACAGATATATGACGTTTAAAAAATGATCTTGGAAATATGGGAAAACAATATATGGAAGTTTAAAAAATAGAAGGGAATATGGGAAAACAGATGAATGAAAGTTAAAAAAAGATCAGTGGGAAAAGTGGGGAAAGCTGATGATACACGTTTAAAAAAAGATCAGTGGAAAGGGGGGGAAAAAAACTGAAGATATGACGTTTAAAAAAGATCAGTGGGAAAAGTGGGGAAAAAAAATGAGATATGACAGTTTAAAAAATGATAGTGGAAATGGGGGAAAACTGAAGAATAACAGTTTAAAAAAAAGATCAGTGGAAATTGGGGAAAAAACTGAAAATAGACAGTTTAAAAAATAGATCAGTGGAAATGGGGGGGGGAAAACAAGTATGCGTTTTAAAAAATAATCAGGGAAATGTGGGGAAAAAAAAAAAGATATACAGTTTAAAAAATAGATCAGTGGAATATGGGGAATAACAGAAATATACAGTTTAAAAAAAAAGATCATGGAAATGGGGGAAAAAACTGAAGTATCGTTTAAAAAATAGATCTGGGAAAAAGGGGGGGGAAAAATGAAGATATACATTTTAAAAAAAAAATCATGGAAAAGGGGGAAAAACAGAGATTAAAAGTTTTAAAAATAGATCAGGGAAATTGGGGAAAACAGATGATATGACAGTTTAAAAAAAGAGCAGTGGAAATATGGTGGAGAAAAGCGTGGATAAAAAATAGGTCAGGTAAAATAAGATAAAAAAAAAAAAAGATAGATATGAGAGTTTAAAAAAATATAGAAATGGGAAAAAAAAAGGGCAAGGAAAAATTGGGGAAAAAAAAAAAAAAAAAAAAATCCCAAAATGCTAGAAAATGAGAAAAAAAAAATCTAACTTTTTTTTTTTTTTTTTTTTTTTTAACATTTGTGCCTGAAGTAATTAGTAAGTGCTAGTAAGGGGGGATATAAAATAGACTAGGTAATAATAGGCTAAACAAAAAAAGACCCAGTAATATTGGGTTTAAAAAAAATGTATTGAATATAAGGGAAAATTGTAAGCAGATAAAAATTTTGCTGAAAAAATTAAAGTTAATGAAAAAGTAAGGAGTAAAGGGGAAGGAAGGAAGTGGGGGAAAGGGGAAGGGAAGGAAGGGAAGTAAAGGGGAAGGAAGAGAAGTGAAGGGGGGAAGGGGAAGTGGGGGGAAAGGGAAAGGGGAAGGAAGGAAGGGAAGAGAATGAAGGGAAGGGAAAAGGGAAGGGAGGGAAATGAAGGGAAGGGAAAGGGGAAGGAAGGAGTAAAGGGGGAGGAAGGGAAAGTAAAGGGAAGGAAGTGAGGGAAGGGAAGGGGAAAAGGGAAAGGAAGTAAAGGGAATGAAGGGTAGGAAGGAAGTAAAGGGGGAAGGAAGGGGGGAAGTAAAGGGGGAGAAGGGGAAAGGAAAGGGAAGGGAAGGGAAGGAAGGAAATAAAAGGAAGGAAGGAAGTGAAGGTATGGAAGGGAAGTGAAGGGAAGGAAGTGAAGGGAAGGAAGAAAAGTGAAGGAAAGGGAAGGGAAGTGAAGGGAAGAAGAGAAGTGAAGGGGGAAAGGGAAGGAAGGGGGAGGGAATAAAGGGAGAAGGGAAGAAGGGAAGTAAAGGGGGGGAAAAAGGGAAGTAAAGGAAAGGAAGTGAAGGAAGGGAAAGGGAAAGGAAGGAAGTGAAGGGAATGAAGGGTAAGAAGGGAAGTGAAGGGAAGGAAGGGAAGGGAAGGAAGGGAAGGAGGAAGTGAAGGAAGGGAAAGGGGAATGAAGGAGGAAGGAAGGAAGAAGGGAAGTGAAGGAAAGTGAAGGGAAGTGAGGGAAGTGAAGGAAGGAAGTGAAGGAAGTGAAAAGGGAAGTGAAGGGAAAGGAAGGAAAGGAAGGAATTGAGGGAGGAAGGAAGTGAAGGGAAGTGAAGGGAAGTGAAGGGAAGTGAAGGAAGGGAAGTAAAGAAGAGTGAAATTAATAATAAACAAGAAGTTATGGCAAGTAGGGAAAGTGGAAAAGGAAGAGATAAGATAAGAGGCATAGAAGGAAAAGTTAGAAGAAGATGATGGAAAAGGAGTAAAAAATGGGACAGAAATGAGAAGGACACCGTGGAAAAGAAAAGAATAGAGGCTGTAGGAAGAAAAGAAAATGAGGGGAGGGAAAAAAAGGAGTTACTGAAGGGAAAAAAGGAGTTATGAAGGAAAAAAAGGAGTTACTGAAGGAAAAAAAAGGAGTTACTGAAGGAAAAAAAGGTTGTTACTGAAGGAAAAAAAGGAGTTACTGAAGAAAAAAAAAAAGTTATGATGGAAAAAAAGGATTACTGAAGGAAAAAAAGGGTTACTGAAGGGAAAAAAAAGGAGAGTTACTGAAGGGAAAAAAGAGTTACAAAGGGGAAAAAAAGGAGTTGAGGGACGGGGAAAAAAGGAGTTACTGAAGGAAAAAAGGAAAGTTACTGAAGGAAAAAAAAGGAGTACTGAAGGGAAAAAAAGGAGTTACTGAAGGAAAAAAGGAGTTACGGGGACGGGAAAAAAAGAGTTACTGAAGGGAAAAAAGGAGTACTGAAGGGAACAAAAAGGAGTTACTAAAGGGGAAAAAAAAAGAATACTGAAGGAAAAAAGGAGTTATGAAGGGAAAAAAAGGATTTACTGGGAAAAAAGGAGTTACTGAAGGAAAAAAGGTGTTACTGAAAGATAAAAAAGGATTACTGAAGGAAAAAAAGGATTTACTAAAGGAAAAAAAGGAGTTACTGACGGGAAAAAAAGAGTTACTGAGGAATAAAAGGATTACTGAAGGAAAAAAAGGAGTTACTGAAGGGAAAAAAAAGGAGTTACTGAAGGAATAAAAGGAGTTACTAAAGGAAAAAAAGGAGTTACTGAAGGAAAAAAAGGGGATTTTACTGAAGGAAAAAAAGGAGTTATTTGAAGGAAAAAAAAGGAGTTATGAAGGGGAAAAAAGGAGTTACTGAAGGAATAAAGGATTACTGAAGGAATAAAGGAGTTACTGAAGGGAAAAAAGAGTTACTGTGGGAAAAAAAGGAGT
>JACEEZ010019782.1:178633-180445 GCA_016584305.1 Chionoecetes opilio | reverse complement strand
CCCCAAAAAATTTCTTCCCTTTAATTTTTTGCAAAGGATTTAACTATCTTACCCCTTCACCCCTTCTGTCCACTCCCTAATCCCAAGTTTCCCTATCTTCACTCTTCATCCCCTTCTGCCATTTTCCCTAATGAAAGAGTTAACAGTATCTTCACTCTTTCATCCCCTTTGTCCATTTTTCCCTAATCCCAAGAGTTAACATATCTTCCACTCTTTCATCCCCTTCTGCCATCTCCTAATGCAAGATTAACAGATTTTCACCTTTCTTTTCCCTTTACGGGTAAACTCTGGAACTCTCTTTTTTTTTATTTTTCCCTTTTACGACTTAAATTTTTTCAAGAGGGGGTAACAAGACACCTCCCGAACAAATTGACTCACCCCCCTTTTTTAAAATTCCCTTTTACGACGTTTTCTTTTTTTGGGAACGGGGCAACTAAGGGGTGATTGTTACCTCTTTTTGTTGGCTTTTTGGCCCAGTTCTTTGTGATGTAAACAAAAACACTACTACTACTACAAACCTCCTTACTCCCTTCTTTTTAATACAGACTATATTAATCTCCCTTCTTTTAATAGGCATACTACTTCAAAATACAATACTACCTTTTCCCCCCCTCCTTTTAAAAAAGGCAGAAACGCAACGGGGGGGCCCCCCTTCCCCTTTTTAGATATAAAAACAAACACCTACACTTCACTACAATACAACGCCCTTTTTTCCCTCCCCTTTTTAACAGGCAGAAAAATCTCTCTCTTTTCTCGTCTCTACTACTTCTACTACAAATCAAAAAGCCCCTTTTTTCACCCTTATAGGCAAATACTCTCTCTCTCTGTTCTGTCTTGTCTCTACTACAACTCTACAAAATACAAAAAGCCTCTTTTTTCCCCTTTTTAAGAGAATACCCCTCTCTCTGTCTCTGTCTCTGTCTCTACTACAACTACTACAACTACAACAGCCTCTTTCTCACCCCTTATAGGCAGAATACTCTCTCTCTCTGTCTCTGTCTCTGTCTCTACTACAACTACTACAACTACAACAGCCTCTTTCCCTTTTTTTAACAGGCAGAATACCCCTCCTTTTTTCCCCTGTCTCTACTACCAAATAAAATCAAACCCCCCCCCCAACAGCCCTCTTTCCCCCCCTTAAAAAAAAGGGCCCCCCCCGCCAGTATGGGAAGTCATGGGGCCCCATCAGGGGGGAGGTGGGGGTTTCGGGATGGTTTTTAGCACGCACCAGATTTCGGACGCAATGTTTAGAAACCTGGCAACGGCGGTGCCCAAGGTCCCAAAAGGGTGACCCAAAAGAAATACCTCAGGTTCTTCGGCCAGGGAAGACGAGAGAGAGAGAGAGAGAGAGAGAGAGAGAGAGAGAGAGAGAGAGAAGAGAAGAGGAGAGAAAAGAGAAGAGAGAGGGGGAAAGGGTGTGTGTTTTGGGGAGAAAAGGGGGTGTGGTGTGTGTTGTGTGTGTTGTGTGTGTGTGTGTTGTGTGGTGGGGTGTGTGTTGTGTGTGTGGTGTGTGTGGTTAGAAAAAAGAGAGAGGGGGGAAGAAGAGAATGATGTGTGGCGTTTGTTTTAGACATGACAGTGAATGACAGTAGTGTTTTTAGAGGGGAAAAAAAAAGGGGGGAGAGAGGAGAGAGAGAGAGGAGAGAGAGAGGAAGAGAAAAAAAATGAGAGAGAGAGAGGGGAGAGAGAGAGGAGAGAGAAAAGAGAAGGGAAAGGAAAGAAGGGGAGAGAGGAGAGAAAAAATTTTCATCCCAGCATTAAAATTTTTTACAAAAAAAAAAAATCTCAAAAATATTATTACATTTTTTCATT
>JACEEZ010019782.1:156133-173633 GCA_016584305.1 Chionoecetes opilio | reverse complement strand
TTCCTCCAACTTATCCTCCTCTTCTTCTTCCACATTATCTACGTAACTTTTAACCCATTACGAGTCCTAATATCCTTTCCTCCTCCTGCTCCTCCTTCAGGGCAGCTGCTGCAGATCGCGCAGGACTTTTACCGCCTGGCCCTGGACGTGGAGATTCTGACCGAGGAGAACGAGGACATCACCTTCTGCACCACCTTCAGGCACGTTAAAAACCACCAAACCCCCACCACCACCACCACCACCACCACCTTTCCCAACATCCACCACCACCACCTTTCCCAATACTCCACCACCACCACCACCTTCTAAAAACTCCACCACCACCACCACCTTCCTAACACACCACCACACCCCCTTCCTAGCACTCCACCACCACAACCACCTTTCCCAATACTCCACCACCACCACCACCTTCTTAACACACCACCACCACCAACAAAAACAACAACAACACCACCACCACCAACAACAACAACACCACCACCACCAACAACAACAACACCACCACCCCCCTCCCTAAATATTTTTCTTCCCCTGATCAAGATATTTTTTTGTCTCTTTGTAATTGATGATGGGTGTGTGTGTGTGTGTGTGTGTGTGTGTGTGTGTGTGTGTGTGTGTGTGTGTGTGTGTGTGTGTGTGTGTGTGTGTGTGTGTGTGTGTGTGTGTGTGTGTGTGTGTGTTATGTTACGAGGAAACGAGGAATATGTAGAATTACGTCCTTATAATGTTGTGAGGGGATTGTATTTCAGAGAGAGAGAGAGAGAGAGAGAGAAGAGACGAGAGAGAGAGAGAGAGAGAGGAGAAGAGAGAGAGAAGAGAGAGAAGAGAGAGAGAGAGAGAGAGAGAGATGCGAAGAGAGAGAGAGAGATGAGAGACGATGAGATGAGATGAGAGAGAGAGATGAGAGAGAGAGAGAGAGAGAGAGAACCTAACCTATATCTTGTTTTCTTTCATCACAAAACAACAGGCTGGATTTCAACAACCATGGCTACGTTCAGGAGATGACGGAACGCAACGCAAGATTCAACAGGACACTCCTACCAAACTTCCCTCTTGGAAAACTGGTAAGGACATTTCCATCCCCTGCTAATTTCCTTGCTTATTTTCCCTTACTAATTTTCTCTTGCTGATTTTCTCTTGCTGATTTTCTCTTGCTGATTTTCTCTTGCTGATTTTCTCTTGCTGATTTTCTCTTGCTGATTTTCTCTTGCCGATTTTCTCTTGCTGATTTTCTCTTGCTGATTTTCTCTTGCTGATTTTCTCTTGCCGATTTTCTCTTGCTGATTTTCTCTTGCTGATTTTCTCTTGCTGATTTTCTCTTGCTGATTTTCTCTTGCTGATTTTCTCTTGCTGATTTTTCCCTTGCTGACTTTTTACAGATATTTTTGTTACTTGCTGTATATATATATATTTTTTAACTCTTTCCACACTACTTTCCTTCCCCTAAATGATACCTGAACATAACTAATCTAATATAACCCCTTAATCTATACCCTGTACCCCAAACGAACTTAAATTTCCCTAAACTTTAAACAACCTAAAAACAAAGAAGTAATAATAATAATAAATAAAACATTCCTATATGCTTCATCTTCCCTTTTCAAACTCTATTTTACTTAATTTTCCCTTATTTATGCGGCGTCCCGCGTACCACTGCCGGTCCGTCAAACATGCGAGGCAGGAAAAGAAAAAAAAAAAAAAAAAAAAAAAAAAAATGCGGGCGCCAAAAAAAAAAAAAAAAAAAAAAACGCGGGCCCCAAAAAAAAAAAAAAAAAAAAAAAAACCGCGGGCGCCCAAAAAAAAAAAAAAACAACAACAACCGAGGGCGCCAAAAAAAAAAAAAAAAAAAAAAACTGCCCAGTGCTCTGAGAGAAAAAAAAAAAATACCCTGTTTTTTTTTCTTTATTATTTACCCCTTATTTCCCCTCCCCCAGTTCATGCTGTTCCCCTTCGGCCTGGTGTTGGACCCCTCCCTGCACATACGCCTGGCTGGGGAGCGCATCCTACAGTTACTGGGGAAGGATTTGCTGGGGAGTGAATTCCTACAGCATTTCACTGTCCAAAGACCCCATGTTATCTTCTCCTGGAGCTCGGTGAGTATTATTTTTTCCTGTATAAGTCGTAATATAAGTCGTAGTATAAGTCGTAGTATAAGTCGTAGTATAAGTCGTAGTATAAGTCGTAGTATAAGTCGTAGTATAAGTCGTAGAATAAGTTGTAATATAAGTCGTAGTAGAAGTCGTAATAGAAGTCGTAATATAAGTCGTAGTAGAAGTCGTAGTATAAGTCGTAGTATAAGTCGTAATAGAAGTCGTAGTATAAGTCGTAGTAGAAGTCGTAATATAAGTCGTAGTATAACTCGTAATATAAGTCGTAATATAAGTCGTAGTATAAGTCGTAGTATAAGTCGTAATAGAAGTCGTAGTATAAGTCGTAGTAGAAGTCGCAGTAGAAGTAAATAATATACTATAAGTAATATATAATATAATATAATATGTAATATATATGTAAATAATATAGATCTAATAGGTATATAGCTTTATAAGACGTGTGTGTGTGTGTGTGTGTGTGTGTGTGTGTGTGTGTGTGTGCCAAAGAAAGAGGGAGAGAGAGAGAGAGAGATAACATTTGTAGTAGAAGTAAATAATATGAATCTAACAGGTAAATAACTCTCTCTCTCTCTCTCTCTCTCTCTCTCTCTCTCTCTCTCTCTCTCTCTCTCTCTCTCTCTCTCTCTCCCACAGATCCAGATGTTTCAAAACGTCACGTGGGAAGTGGAATCCAAGAAGCTGCCAGAGCCCAGCATCAGAACCAACAGTCTGGACGCCATACAAAATATGTAAGTCTCGCATTTTCTCCAAGCCCTCTGCTGATTTCCCCTGCCAATTTCCCCTTACAAATTTCCCCTGCTAATTTCCCCTGCCAATTTCCCCTGCTAATTTCCCCTTACAAATTTCCCATGCTAATTTCCCCTTACAAATTTCCCCTGCTAATTTCCCCTTACAAATTTCCCCTTACAAATTTCCCCCTGCTAATTTCCCTTACAAATTTCCCCTGCTAATTTCCCCTTACAAATGTCCACTGCTAATTTCCCCTGCTAATTTCCCCTTTTAAATTTCCCCTGCCAATTTCCCCTTACAAATTTCCCCTGCCAATTTCCCTTACAAATTTCCCCCTGCTAATTTCCCCTGCCAATTTCCCCTTACAAATTTCCCCTTACAAATTTCCCCTGTTAATTTCCCCTTACAAATTTCCCCTGCTAATTTTCCCTTACAAATTTCCCCTTACAAATTTCCCCCTGTTAATTTCCCCTGCTAATTTCCCCTTACAAATTTCCCCCTGCTAATTTACTTATAAGTCATTGCCATTTCTAACCCACATTCCATTTTCTTTCCTTCAATATATATAGCTTTTGTATTTCCTTTTGGCTAATAACATTCTTCATAAATATCGTTTATCTATTTTCTATTGATATAATTAACCCCTTCATGCCCAGATCTTTCCTTGGCTATATAAAATCGTCTGTTGTTAGCCATAAAATAACGAAAAGTCACTGAATATACCAAATTAACTAGTGGACAAGGATACTAAACAGGTCATAGCTATAAAACATTGCTTATAGTCACTACAAATCGTCTGTTGTTAGCCATAAAATAACGAAAAGTCACTGAATATACCAAATTAGCTAGTGGGCAAGGATACTAAACAGGTCATAGCTATAAAACATTGCTTATAGTCACTAAAAATCGTCTGTTGTTAGCCATAAAATAACGAAAAGTCACTGAATATACCAAATTAGTTAGTGGACAAGGCTACTAAACAGGTCATAGCTATAAAACATTGCTTATAGTCACTAAAAATCGTCTAATGGCACCCAAATTACAATGGATATTACGTTCTGGGTCTCAAAGGGGTTAAACTAAATTTTTTTGGTGTTCAATAGACAGAAAGAAAAACAGTATTGGTAAAATATGAAGGAAAAATAAATAAATAAATAAATAAATAACAACCTACAGACCGTTTTCTTGCACTTCATATTTTTCTTTTTTCTTTTTACAATTGATTAACAACATATTTTGGGCGTTCAATACAAAGAGAAACAAATATTGGAAAAAATGGCTAAATTAATGATATTTCAATTACTACTACTACTACTACTACTACTACTACTACTACTACCACTACTACTACTACTACTACTACTACTACTACTACTACCACTACTACTACTACTACTACTACCACTACTACTACTACTACTACTACTACTACTACTACTACTACTACTACTACTACTACTACTACTACTACTACTACTACTGCCTTCTACTTTTGGTGTTGAATAGAGTAAGAAAAAATGAAAAAATAATAATGATGATTCAAATACTACTACCACTACTACTACTACTACTACTACTACTACTACTACTACTACTACTACTACTACTACTACTACTACTACTACTCCCCCAGGCCCCCTCCCCGCCGCGGTTCCAGTCAGGCGCCGTGGTCCACTCAACAGTCATCTCTTCATAACTGTCGAGGCTTACTACTCAAGGGTCAAATGTACATCATGAAAGAACTGGAGTTGGTGCTCTTCCTCTGCATGCCACTGTGAGTGTGTGTGTGTGTGTGTGTGTGTGTGTGTGTGTGTGTGTGTGTGTGTGTGTGTGTGTGTGTGTGTGTGTGTGAGGAGGAATACAAAGGAATACAAAGAAAACACAAACAGCAACAGACCATTAGATCCTTACCTGGCCATTTGATTTAACTACACTACACTAACTAGATAAAGAGAGAAAGGATAGGAGGAGGAGGAGGAGGAGGAGGATCATTGATAGTAGTAGTAGTAGTAGTAATAGTAGTACTAGTAGTAGTAGTCGTAGTCGTAATAGTAGTAGTAGCAGTAGTAATGATAGTATAGGAGGAGGAGGAGGAGGAGGAGGAGGAGGAGGAGGAGGAGGAGGAGGAGGAGGAGGAGGAGGAGGAGGAGGAGGAGGGGGAGGAGGAGGAGGGGGAGGAGGAGGAGGAGGAGGAGGAGGAGGAGGATTGATAGTAGTAGTAGTAGAGTAGTAATAGTAGTAGTAGTAGTAGTAGTAGTAGTAGTAGTAGTAGTAGTAGTAGTAGTAGTAATAGTAATAGAAGTAGTAGTAGTAGCAGTAGTAATGCTAGTATAGGATTACATAGGATTACATAGGAATAACAGACACCAGGAGACCTATTGGTCCATAGCGAGGG
The DNA here is from genome assembly GCA_016584305.1 of Chionoecetes opilio. NCBI lineage: Eukaryota > Metazoa > Arthropoda > Malacostraca > Decapoda > Majidae > Chionoecetes > Chionoecetes opilio. Next base: position 168,395 of record JACEEZ010019782.1, on the reverse strand, counting down.
TATCTGCTGAACTACATACTACTAACTATCAACTACTTGTAAGAAAACAGTTGGAAAATGATACCATGTCCCTAAAGAGGATAGGAACATGGAAGTTTCATAGTGCAGAATGATAGGATATGAAAAATACTAACTACAACCAACTACCACTACCACTAATCGATACATTTTATACAGCAGGAAAAGGATTTAGGAATTTTTTTTTTCGTTTTTCTCTCTGAGTTTCGTCTTCTTTAATAAATACCGCATTAAAGTATTCATTGAGTACGAACGCCATACTCTTATTATCATTTACCAAGATATTATTATTATCTTTCAGTGGCCCAATACTTGTTTTGACGTTTTTCTTACTTCGAACGTATTGAAAGAACCTTTTCGGGTTTGATTTGGATTCCTTTGCAATTTTTTCTTCATACTCGCGCTTTTTAGACTTAATTAGTCCTTTGCAGCGACGTTTGACGTCATTGTATTCTCTATAATCGCAGTCTGCATTTGATCGCTTGTAAACTTTATACGCTCGGCGCTTTCTGTCAATGATTTGTTGGATCTCATTATTCATCCAACTGGGTCTGTTTATGTTATTCAAACGTTTTCTTACCATGGGAACATGTTTTTCCACCACCGATTGGAGTTTATTAGTGAATACATTACACATGTTTTCGGCGTTATTACCATTTAGTAGGTCAATCCATTCAACTTCGCTTAGTACCCTGCTGATCTTCGTGAAATCTGCTTTATTATAATTTGGGACTAGTAACCGATTTTCTGTGATGTCTACTTTGCAATTTATGCCGCATCTGATTAGCCTGTGATCACTGTTTGCCAAATGTTCACCTATATCGCAGTAATCAATCGCAGTAATCAATCGCAGTAATCAATCAGATCAATCAATCAGATCAAGGAGGAGGAGGAGGAGGAGGAGGAGGAAGAGGAGGAGGAGGTAGTGGTGGTGCAGGTGGAGGAGGAGGAGGAGGAGGAGGAGGAGGAGGAGGAGGAGGAGGAGGAGGAGGAGGAGGAGGAGGACTAGTTTTGTTTCAGTTGTAATTTCTTTTTTGATAAGTGAAATAATGTCAATACTATTACTGCTACTATTGCTACCACTACTACTACTACTACTACTTCTACTACTACTACTGCTACTTCTACTACTACTACTACTACTACTACTACTACTACTACTACTTCTACTACTACTACTACTTCTACTACTACTACTACTACTACTACTACTACTACTACTACTACTACTACTACTACTACTACTACTACTTTTCCTTATTATTTCTAACAGCCCTTCACTAACGTTCTCATATTGTAGTCACTTTCTATGCTATCTCCCCTTCATAAATATTCACCTATGTTCCTACTCACTCCCTATTCTATTCCCTTCATTAATCTTCCCTCTGTCGCCCTGGCCAGCCTGAATAACCTGGTGGAGATGCGGGAGACTGGCCTGTACCTTAACGACCTCAGCATGCATGACCAGAGCCGCGAGATGGTCATGAAAGGATGGGAGCACTGTTCAAGGTTTGTTCAATTCCTTTCTATTTCATTTTAATTTGTTATATTCTGTCCATCTTCCTAATGCAAGAGTTAACCCCTTCACACGTAGATATTTCCTTAGCTATATAAAATCATCTGTTGTTAGCCATAAAATTACGAAAAGTCACTGAATATACCAAATTAGTTAGTGGACAAGGATACTAAACAGGTCATTATCTATTAAACATTGCTTATATCCACTGAAAATTGTCTAGTGGTACCCAAATTACAATGGAAATTACGTTCTGGGTCTCAAGGGGTTAATTTGTTCTATTCTGTCCATCTTCCTAATGCAAGAGTTAATCAGTATCTTCCCTCTTTCATCCCTTCACTGGTAACCTCTAGAACTCTCTCCTTGTTTCTAGTTTTTCACTTTCCTATGGCTTAAATTTCTTCAAGAGAGGAGTAACAAGACACCTCCCGAACTAAATTGACCCACCCGCCTTTTTATATTCTCTTACTGTCTTTGGGAGCATTGTTCAAGGTATGTTTTTTGTAGCCATTTCAGCTTTTCATGAGATTTTTAATTTATTTATCGTTGTGATACTACTACATAAAAAGCGGTTTTGATATTTAGAAAACCTTTAACCCCTTGAGGCCCAGAACGTAATTTCCATTGTAATTTGGGAACCATTAGACGATTTGTAATTAATATAAGCAATGTTTTATAGCTATGACCTGTTTAGTATCCTTGTCCACTAGGTAATTTGGTATATTTAGTTACTTTTCGTAATTTTATGGCTAACAACAGACGATTTTTATAGCAAAGGAAAGATCTGGGCGTGAAGGAGTTAAATATTTACTTGTGTGAGAGAAAGGACAGTACGTTAGAAGGCTCCTCCCCACCCACCCAAATCCTTTTTCGAACCCAAACCTCACATATCACAACACCGAAAAACAACTTATTTAAAGGACGAGGTACATGTAAATTCAAATACATAGGAAAAGGATAGTACAGAAAAAGGCTTCTCCCCACCCATCCAAGTGCTAATATATCCTAATTCGTCCCGTACACTCCCTTTCCAGGCTACAGATAGCGTACCCATCCTACCCAGACATCCTTTTTACATCGCAACAGTAAAAAACACATCAAAACACCACATATTTTAATCTTAATTTCGTAATCACTCCCGTACGATCCCTAATCACTCCCGTACGATCCCTAATCACTCCCGTACGATCTCTAATCACTCGTACGATCCCTAATCACTCCCGTACGATCCCTAATCACTCCCGTACGATCCCTAATCACTCCCGTACGATCTCTAATCACTCGTACGATCCCTAATCACTCCCGTACGATCCCTAATCACTCCCGTACGATCTCTAATCACTCGTACGATCCCTAATCACTCCCGTACGATCCCTAATCACTCCCGTACGATCCCTAATCACTCCCGTACGATCCCTAATCACTCCCGTACGATCTCTAATCACTCGTACGATCCCTAATCACTCCCGTACGATCCCTAATCACTCCCGTACGATCCCTAATCACTCCCGTACACTCCCTAATCACTCCCGTACACTCCCTAATCACTCCCGTACGATCCCTAATCACTCCCGTACGATCCCTAATCACTCCCGTACGATCCCTAATCACTCCCGTACGATCCCTAATCACTCCCGTACGATCCCTAATCACTCCCGTACGATCCCTAATCACTCCCGTACGATCCCTAATCACTCCCGTACACTCCCTAATCACTCCCGTACACTCCCTAATCACTCCCGTACACTCCCTAATCACTCGTACGATCCCTAATAACTCCCGTACGATCCCTAATCACTCCCGTACGATCCCTAATCACTCCCGTACACTCCCTAATCACTCCCGTACGATCCCTAATCACTCCCGTACGATCCCTAATCACTCCCGTACACTCCCTAATCACTCCCGTACGATCCCTAATCACTCCCGTACGATCCCTAATCACTCCCGTACGATCCCTAATCACTCCCGTACGATCCCTAATCACTCCCGTACGATCCCTAATCACTCCCGTACACTCCCTAATCACTCCCGTACGATCCCTAATCACTTCCCGTACACTCCCTAATCACTCCCGTACGATCCCTAATCACTCCCGTACGATCCCTAATCACTCCCGTACGATCCCTAATCACTCCCGTACGATCCCTAATCACTCCCGTACACTCCCTAATCACTCCCGTACGATCCCTAATCACTCCCGTACGATCCCTAATCACTCCCGTACGATCCCTAATCACTCCCGTACGATCCCTAATCACTCCCGTACGATCCCTAATCACTCCCGTACGATCCCTAATCACTCCCGTACGATCCCTAATCACTCCCGTACGATCCCTAATCACTCCCGTACACTCCCTAATCACTCCCGTACGATCCCTAATCACTCCCGTACACTCCCTAATCACTCCCGTACGATCCCTAATCACTCCCGTACGATCCCTAATCACTCCCGTACGATCCCTAATCACTCCCGTACGATCCCTAATCACTCTCGTACGATCCCTAATCACTCCCGTACGATCCCTAATCACTCTCGTACGATCCCTAATCACTCCCGTACGATCCCTAATCACTCCCGTACACTCCCTAATCACTCCCGTACACTCCCTAATCACTCCCGTACGATCCCTAATCACTCCCGTACGATCCCTAATCACTCCCGTACACTCCCTAATCACTCCCGTACACTCCCTAATCACTCCCGTACGATCCCTAATCACTCCCGTACGATCCCTAATCACTCCCGTACGATGCCTAATCACTCCCGTACACTCCCTAATCACTCCCGTACGATCCCTAATCACTCCCGTACGATGCCTAATCACTCCCGTACACTCCCTAATCACTCCCGTACGATCCCTAATCACTCCCGTACGATGCCTAATCACTCCCGTACACTCCCTAATCACTCCCGTACGATCCCTAATCACTCCCGTACGATCCCTAATCACTCCCGTACACTCCCTAATCACTCCCGTACACTCCCTAATCACTCCCGTACGATCCCTAATCACTCCCGTACGATCCCTAATCACTCCCGTACGATGCCTAATCACTCCCGTACACTCCCTCCAGGTTACAGATCACGTATAACAAGGAGGAGCAGAACTCGGCGAGGCTGGAGGACGCGCACCGCCTGAGCGAGGAGGCCAAGGCGAGGGGCGACGATCTGCTCTACTCGATGCTGCCCAGGGAGGTGGCGGATAAACTGAGGCAGGGGTCACATGCCGCGGATACCTGCCAGGTGTGTATGTGTGTGCGTGTGTGTGTGTGGGGGGGGGTGTTTGTGGAGGGACAGGTGATTAGTTTTTGATGGATAAGTGTAGAGTAACAAAGTGTTGATAGAATAATGTGAGGAGAAAGAGGAAGCATGCAGGTGTGTATGTGGAGAGAGAGAGAGAGAGAGATAGAGAGAGAGAGAGAGAGAGAGAGAGAGAGAGAGAGAGAGAGAGAGAGAGAGAGAGAGAGAGAGAGAGAGAGAGAGAGAGAGAGAGAGAGAGAGAGAGAGAGAGAGAGAGAGAGAGAGAGAGAGAGAGAGAGAGAGAGAGAGTCGTTTTTGGTGGTTAAGTCTTATGTAGGGTAGAAAAAAAGATGCTGAGATTGATGTAAGGAGAGACATAGAGCGCTATAGATAGATAGAGATAAGAGACAGATAGTGGTAGTGTGTATAAGGTGTGTAGAGAGATAAATCCCCTAAAAATCCCCCAAAATGCCAAAAAAAAACCAAAAATCCCCTAAAAATCCCAAAAATCCAAAAAATCCCCCCAAAATCCCCTAAAAATCCCAAAAATCCCCACAAAATCCCCCCAAAATCCCAAAAATCCCCCAAAATTCCAAAAATCCCCAAAAATCCCAAAAAAATCCCAAACAATCCACAAAAAGTCCCCAAAAATCTCCAAAAGGTTAGTTTTTGATGGATAAGTGTAGAAAAAATGGTGTTGCTAGGTAAATTTGGAGAGAAAGATGTATAGGGAATAGGTTGTGGGAGAGGTAGGTGTGTAGTAGACATTTGTGAAGAGACAATGGACTAGTTTTTTATGGTTGAGTGTAGTGAAAAAAAGTGATGGTGAAAAATGATGTGTAGGGAAAAAGTGATGGTGAAAAATGATGTGTAGGGAAAAATTGATGGTGAAAAATGATGTGTAGTGTAAAATTGATAGTGAAAAATGATGTGTAGTGTAAAATTGATGGTGAAAAATGATGTGTAGTGTAAAATTGATGGTGAAAAATGATGTGTAGTGAAAAAGTGATGGTGAAAAATGATGTGTAGTGTAAAAATGATGGTGAAAAATGATGTGTAGTGTAAAAATTGATGGTGAAAAATGATGTGTAGTGAAGAATTGATGGTGAAAAATGATGTGTATGGAAAAATTGATGGTGAAAAATGATGTGTATGGAAAAATTCATGGTGAAAAATGATGTGTGGTGAAAAAGTGATGGTGAAAAATGATGTGTGGTGAAAAAGTGATGGTGAAAAATGATGTGTAGTAAAAAATTGATGGTGAAAAATGATGTGTAGGGAAAATTGATGGTGAAAAATTGATGGTGAAAAATGATGTAGTGGTGTGTGGAGAAGAGACAGGTGACTAGTTTTTAATGGTTAACAAAATAAGGTAGTAGCAAAATAAAGTAGTATCAAAATAAGGTAGTATCAAAATAAGGTAGTAGCAAAATAAGATAGTATCAAAATAAGGTAGTATCAAAATAAGGTCGTAGCAAAATAAGGTAGTAGCAAAATAAGGTCGTAGCAAAATAAGGTCGTAGCAAAATAAGGTAGTAGCAAAATAAGGTCGTAGCAAAATAAGGTCGTAGCAAAATAAGGTAGTAGCAAAATAAGGTCGTAGCAAAATAAGGGAGTAGCAAAAAAATGTGTTTGCAGATATTTGTCGGGAGAAACATTTGTAGGGAATAGATTTAGGGAGAGAGTTAGTTGTATGAGGAGAGACAGAGATACAGGTGTGTGGAGAGAACAGGTGTGTGGAGAGACAGGTGTGTGGAGAGACAGGTGTGTGGTGAGGACAGGTGTGTGATAAGACAGGTGTGTGATGATAACAGGTGTGTGTAGAGATAACAGGTGTAGGAGAGAGAAAAAGTGATGAGAATGAATGAAGGAATGAAGGAAGGAAGGTTTTTTTAGGTAATGGAAGAGGAGGAGGAGGGAAGGAAGGAAGAGAGGAAGTAGGAAGATAGACAGGGAAAAAAGAGGAAGACAAGAGTAACAGGAGGAGGAGGAGGAGGAGGAGGAGGAGGAGGAGGAGGAGGAGAGGTGTCAGTTACATGTGATGAGGAAGAGGAGGAGAAAAGCATAAAGGAGAGAGAGAGAGAGAGAGAGAGAGAGAGAGGAGAGAGAGAGAGAGAGAGAGAGAGAGGAGAGAGGAGAGAGACCCAAAAAAACTGGAATAAATACTCTTTTTCCTCTCTCTCTCTCTCTCTCTCTCTCTCTCTCTATCTCTCTCTCTGCAACACTTTTCCTCTAATCAAAGTTTCGCCCGAATAAAAACACAAAAGTCTGAGCTTTGCGCGATATTGAGTGAATCTCTTGGGTAAAGCGAGAGAGAGAGAGAGAGAGAGAGAGAGAGAGAGAGGGAGAGGAAGAGAGAGAGAGAGAGGGAGAGAGAGAGAAGAGAGAGAGAGAGAGAGAGAGAGAGAGAGAGAGAGGAGAGAGAGAGAGAGAGAGAGAGAGAGTATATTGTATCATGGTATTCTATTTTCGTCCCTTCCTATCCCTTCTATTCTATTTCAATATAGTCTATCCTATTCATTCCTATCTATTACATTCCAATTCCTAGTACACCCATTCCCATTCCCATTCCTATCTCTTCCCTTCTCTCTACTCCCTCTCTCTCTCTCTAAATCCAATCTCAAATACAGTAAAAATATCCTCTCCCTTCGCTCACACACACACACACACACACACACACACACACACACACACACACACACACACCTCCCTACAGCCTCTCACTCATAGCCTTTTATGGGTACGTCGTTAAGGTGAAACCGAGTGTAACCAAGCCCAACTGACCACTTATAATGCACTCACGACATCCCTGTATGGCTAGAAACCTAACCTAACCTAACCTAACCTAATAGTCGGCGAAATCGAGGCGTCGGTCGGGCACCAAGGACACGAGGAGTTTTTCTCTCATTAATACCTTCATATTGTTGTTATATTGAATGTTTTGATGTCTAGTTGTTTGTTAGATGCAAATACACCCTCCTAGGCAAGGGCGTAGCCAGGAAAAAAAATTGGGGGGGGCCACCTCCCAATGATGGTTGAGGGGTGGGTGCCTTATCAGCTGGGGGTCTGGGAGGCGCTGTAAGCCCCCCAGAGAATTTTTTTGAAGATATGACTTAATTTGGTGCATATTGAGCCCTATGGGGGTCATTTATTGGTTCTCTGTATGATATTCAATATAGTCAAATTGATGAAATTATACCATACACTCCTAAAGTAGATGTGTTGAATTGGGGGGGGCCATGACCCCATTGGCCCCCCCTCTGGCTACGCCCTTGCTCCTAGGTGCCCACTGGTACCGAAATGTAACTCTAAGTGGTCGGTTGGGCTCGGTTTCACCAGAGTACACTCGGTTTCACCTTAACGACGATGCGCCTTTTACTCTCACTCACTCTCTTCCTGTCTCCCTTCACTCAATACACTCACTCTCTTGTCCCTTCACACACTCACCCCCCCCGTCAATCACACACAGACTCACACCCTCCTCTCACACACACACACACCCTTCAATCACACACACACCCTCCTCTCACTCACAGAACCTGGAGGAAGTCACGGTGTTATTCGCGGAGTTAATATTGTCCCCGGAGAGCGAGCCCCTGAGCGCTCTGGACCTGATGCGTACTGTCAACGGCATGTATAAGATGATGGACCGGACTACAGAACATTACAGGGTGTTTAAGGTAGGTGCTATTATTGAAAGGTATTATAGGTAGGTGTTGAACTATTGAACTAATTAATTATTGAGGAAAGGTAAATTGGTGGCCGATCATTAATAGTGTGTTCAAGGTAGGGGCTGTTATTAAGGCTGGGTATTATAGAGGTATTTTAGAGAACAAAGTTATTTTAATATTGAGTTTTCTTAATATTGAGTTTTTCTTAATATTGAGTTTTTTTAATATTGAGTTTTTTTAATATTGAGTTTTTTTAATATTGAGTTTTTTTAATATTGCGTTTTTTTAATATTGCGTTTTTTTAATATTGAGTTTTCTTAATATTGAGTTTTCTTAATATTGAGTTTTTCTTAATATTGCGTTTTTTTAATATTGCGTTTTTTTAATATTGCGTTTTTTTAATATTGCGTTTTTTAATATTGCGTTTTTTTAATATTGAGTTTTATCAATATTGAGTTTTCTTAATATTGAGTTTTCTTAATATTGAGTTTTATTAATATTGAATTTTCTTAATATTGAGTTTTCTTAATATTGAGTTTTATTAATATTGCGTTTTATTAATATTGCGTTTTATTAATATTGAGTTTTCTTAATATTGAGCTTTCTTAATATTGAGTGTTCTTAATATTGAGTTTTCTTAATATTGAGTTTTCTTAATATTGAGTTTTCTTAATATTGAGTTTTTTTAATATTGAGTTTTTTTAATATTGAGTTTTCTTAATATTGAGTTTTCTTAATATTGGGTTTTCTTAATATTGAGTTTTCTTAATATTGAGTTTTCTTAATATTGAGTTTTTTTAATATTGAGTTTTTTTAATATTGAGTTTTCTTAATATTGAGTTTTCTTAATATTGAGTTTTCTTAATATTGAGTTTTTTTAATATTGAGTTTTTTTAATTTTGAGTTTTTTTAATATTGAGTTTTTTTAATATTGAGTTTTTTTAATATTGAGTTTTTTTAATATTGAGTTTTTTTAATATTGCATTTTTTTAATATTGAGTTTTCTTAATATTGAGTTTTTTTAATATTGAGTGTTTTTAATATTGAGTTTTCTTAATATTGCGTTTTATCAATATTGAGTTTTATTAATATTGCGTTTTATTAATATTGAGTTTTCTTAATATTGAGTTTTCTTAATATTGAGTTTTCTTAATATTGAGTTTTCTTAATATTGAGTTTTCTTAATATTGAGTTTTCTTAATATTGAGTTTTATTAATATTGCGTTTTATTAATATTGAGTTTTCTTAATATTGAGTTTTTTTAATATTGAGTTTTATTAATATTGAGTTTTCTTAATATTGAGTTTTTTTAATATTGAGTTTTATTAATATTGAGTTTTTTTAATATTGAGTTTTCTTAATATTGGGTTTTTTTAATATTGAGTTTTATTAATATTGAGTTTTATTAATATTGAGTTTTCTTAATATTGAGTTTTCTTAATATTGAGTTTTATTAATATTGAGTTTTATTAATATTGAGTTTTATTAATATTGAGTTTCATTAATATTGAGTTTTCTTAATATTGAGTTTTCTTAATATTGAGTTTTCTTAATATTGAGTTTTCTAAATATTGAGTTTTCTTAATATTGAGTTTTCTTAATATTGAGTTTTCTTAATATTGAGTTTTCTTAATATTGATTTTTCTTAATATTGATTTTTATTAATATTGAGTTTTATTAATATTGAGTTTTCTTAATATTGAGTTTTCTTAATATTGAGTTTTCTTAATATTGAGTTTTATTAATATTGAGTTTTCTTAATATTGAGTTTTCTTAATATTGAGTTTTATTAATATTGAGTTTTCTTAATATTGAGTTTTATTAATATTGACTTTTTTTAATATTGAGTTTTCTTAATATTGAGTTTTCTTAATATTGAGTTTTCTTAATATTGAGTTTTATTAATATTGAATTTTATTAATATTGAGTTTTATTAATATTGAGTTTTATTAATATTGAATTTTATTAATATTGAATTTTATTAATATTGAGTTTTATCAATATTGAGTTTTATCAATATTGCGTTTTATTAATATTGAGTTTCATTAATATTGAGTTTTCTTAATATTGAGTTTTCTTAATATTGAGTTTTCTTAATATTGAGTTTTCTTAATATTGAGTTTTCTAAATATTGAGTTTTCTTAATATTGAGTTTTCTTAATATTGAGTTTTCTTAATATTGAGTTTTCTAAATATTGAGTTTTCTTAATATTGAGTTTTCTTAATATTGAGTTTTCTTAATATTGAGTTTTCTTAATATTGAGTTTTCTTAATATTGAGTTTTCTTAATATTGACTTTTTTTAATATTGAGTTTTCTTAATATTGAGTTTTCTTAATATTGAGTTTTATTAATATTGAGTTTTTGTAATAGAGTTTTTGTAATATTGAGTTTTTGTAATAGAGTTTTTGTAATATTGAGTTTTTTTAATATTGAGTTTTTGTAATAGTGAGTTTTCTTAATATTGAGTGTTATTATTATTGAGTTTTATTAATATTTAGTTTTATTATTATTGAGTTTTATTAATATTGAGTTTTCTTAATATTGAGTTTTCTTAATATTGAGTTTTCTTAATATTGAGTTTTCTTAATATTGAGTTTTCTTAATATTGAGTTTTCTTAATATTGAGTTTTTTTAATATTGAGTTTTCTTAATATTGAGTTTTATTAATATTGAGTTTTATTAATATTGAGTTTTCTTAATATTGAGTTTTCTTAATATTGAGTTTTATTAATATTGAGTTTTATTAATATTGCGTTTTCTTAATATTGAGTTTTCTTAATATTGAGTTTTCTTAATATTGAGTTTTCTTAATATTGAGTTTTCTTAATATTGAGTTTTCTTAATATTGAGTTTTATTAATATTGAGTTTTATTAATATTGAGTTTTATTAATATTGAGTTTTCTTAATATTGAGTTTTATTAATATTGAGTTTTCTTAATATTGAGTTTTCTTAATATTGAGTTTTCTTAATATTGAGTTTTCTTAATATTGAGTTTTCTTAATATTGAGTTTTCTTAATATTGAGTTTCATTAATATTGAGTTTTCTTAATATTGAGTTTTCTTAATATTGAGTTTTCTTAATATTGAGTTTTCTTAATATTGAGTTTTCTTAATATTGAGTTTTCTTAATATTGAGTTTTCTTAATATTGAGTTTTCTTAATATTGAGTTTTCTTAATATTGAATTTTCTTAATATTGCGTTTTCTTAATATTGCGTTTTATTAATATTGCATTTTCTTAATATTGAGTTTCATTAATATTGAGTTTCATTAATATTGAGTTTCATTAATATTGAGTTTTATTAATATTGAGTTTTATTAATATTGAGTTTTATTAATATTGAGTTAATATTTTCTGTCCCATAAAATAAACTTTTCCCACCCACCCATCTACCCACCCACACACCCACCCACCCACACGCCCAGGTGGAGACAGTGGGCGGCGTGTACATGGTGGTGGGTGGGGCGCCGCAGTACCGCGAGGACCACTGCAGCCAGGTGGGACAGCTAGCGCTACGCATGTTAAGGGAGGTATCCATCGCCGCGGCCTCTCACACGCTGAGAATAGGTGAGTGCCTTACGGGTGACGTGTGTTAAGGCGTGAATCAAGGCTAATACATAAATACTATCCTTGGTGTGAATGTTATTGAGTGATAATGTGAAGATAAAGCAGTGTAGTGAGGGGTAAAATTAGGCTTGAGTATAGGTGAGCCGCGGGTGAAAGGTGTTAAGCTATCTAATTCACACTGGCTGTTTTTTCGGCATTTTTATCTGACGAGAAGGGGTCTGGGTCTGGGTCTGGGTCTGGGT
>JACEEZ010019782.1:148633-151133 GCA_016584305.1 Chionoecetes opilio | reverse complement strand
CACACACACACACCACACACACACATACACACACACACACAGAAGAAGAGAACAGTAAATAATAATGATAACAGGCAGGGAGGAAATGCATAGACAGAACATGAACATTTAATAGAACAATTACATGGCCATTACACAAAGGAGAGGAGGAGGAGGAGAGGAGGAGGAGGAGGAGGAGGAAGAAGAAGAGGAAGAGGAGAAAGAAGAAGAAGAAGAAGAGGAGGAAGAAGAAGAAGAGGAAGAGGAAGAATAATCATAATACTCTCAGAATAAGACAAAAATAAAAATGGAATCACTTTAGTTGTCCTATATTTCCTCACACAGGTCAACTATTAAGGTTATTTAATAGGTAGATGACCCGTGGCGGCTCGTGGCATAGGGCTGCAGAGCTGCAGCACCCCCAGACACTCACTGCCAGGTGTAGGATGCCTTTACAGACACAACAGATTTGATACACTACCAACAAATACATCATGATAAAAAGTCAGTATTAATTTTCAATACGTTACTAAGTAAATTGTCATTAAAACCAGACCTAAATGTAAGTTACTTTCATATTTGCTGTACGATTCATGTCTGCGCTGCCGCCGCGCCACTTGTGAACACAAAGAGCTGCAGCCGAGGCAGCCGAGTTTCGTCCCTCTCGTGTTTACAGTGCGTGTAGACGGTGTGGTTATATCGTGCTTTCTTTAATTACCCTCTGACGATGGACAATCCAGTGAAGTATTTGCAAAACATCAACTTATCCCAGCTGACATGAAATGAAAAGACTGAAATCAAGCAGTACCGACTTTATTTTCAAGTAATACTGTAATTCTCCCATCACCACCTCAGCCATCCCCTCTACTACCACCACTACTACCCCCACCACCCATTCTACTACCACCACTACCACCCCCACCACCCCTTCTACCACCACCACTACCACCCCCACCATCCCTTCTACCACCACCACTACCACCCCCACCATCCCTTCTACCACCACCACTACCACCCCCACCACCCCTTCTACCACCACCACTACCACCCCCACCATCCCTTCTACCACCACCACTACCACCCCCAGCACCCCTTCTACCACCACCACTACTACCCCCACCATCCCTTCTACCACCACCACTACCACCCCACCACCCCTTCTACCACCACCACTACCACCCCCACCATCCCTTCTACACCACCACTACCACCCCCACCATCCCTTTTACCACCACCACTACTACCCCCACCATCCCTTCTACCACCACCACTACCACCCCCACCACCCCTTCTACCACCACCACTACTACCCCCACCATCCCTTCTACCACCACCACTACTACCATGCCCTGAAATCCGTGAACATCAACTACAAATCATACCTGAGATAGATAAAATTTGTATATCCTACTGTTGTGTGAGGTTTGCGGTCCCTCCTTTGTATCTTATCACGAGCCGCCACTGGGTAGATCTACTACAACTACAACTACAACTACAACTACTACTACTACTACTACTACTACTACAACTACAACTACTACTACTACTACTACTACTAGGAGGAATAATAATAAGAAAAAGACAACTAGAAATATTAAAATGAATCGGGAATGACTGCAAATCTTCCTCCTCCTAGTAATAATTCTAGGAAGAGGAAGAGGAAGAGGAGGAGGAGGAGGAGGAGGAGGAGGAGGAGGAGGAGATTTTATTAATGAGGCTCGCGTGACTGCATATTCCTCTCTCTCTCTCTCTCTCTCTCTCTCTCTCTCTCTCTCTCTCTTCTCTCCTCTCATCTCCTCTCTCTTATCTACTGTTCGTCCTTTAATCTATTTCTTTATTATCTATTTCTCTTTTTTTGTAGCGAGAGAAGAGAAGAGAGAGAGAGAGAGAGAGAGAGAGAGAGAGAAGAGAGAGAGGAGAGAGAGAGAGAGAGAGAGAGAGAGAGAGAGAGAGGGAGAGAGAGAGAGATAGAGAGAGAGAGAGGGAGAGAGAGAGAGAGAGAGAGAGAGAGAGAGAGAAAAAAAAAACGGTTGCAAATTAATTTTGTATGTATTACACAAACATCTTTCTTAGTAACAATTACCTTAACAACAACTCCTCCTCCTCCTCCTCCTCCTCCTCCTCCTCCTCCTGCCGGTAAACCCTCACGCAAGGTTACCAAAACTATCAAGGAACTTAAATTACTCTACACAAATGCCAGAAGCATTATTTTAAAGCGTAACGAATTATTAGCATACGTTGTTGCCGAAACGCCAGATATCGTCAGTATCACTGAGAGTTGGGTCAACACAAAAGATAAACATTTATTAGCTGAAATAGCCATTCCAGGCTATAAGACATTCCTAAATTGTCGCACGCATAAAGCAGGTGGAGGTGTCATTCTTTACATTAAAGAAAATTTGCAAGCAATCGAAATCGATAAAGTAAATAAAGATCATTATGACTCAGTCTACGCAAAGATTAAGCTAAACGGTAAATTGCTAACTATTGGGACATATATCGTCCCCAAATCTAAGGGGGC
>JACEEZ010019782.1:129940-146902 GCA_016584305.1 Chionoecetes opilio | reverse complement strand
AATAACGTGTCTGATTTTAATGCAGGTGATGTCAAACGATCATATGGACATGAAAGCATATAAAGGGTCAGGGTTAAGAATTAGTAACGTGAGGAAGGAAAAGAACGGAATGTTACAGCAGGATGGTTAGATCAGATGTAGGATTATTTGTGAGGAAGGAGGTTAAATTTTCCAGGAGAAGGAGGGGGATTCCGGGAGAATGTACGCAGACAGGGAGGTCGGGAAGGGAGGACAAATGAGGGAAGGACTGAACGGCAGGAGTAAGATGGGGCGGATATTAGGACATGTTGGACAGTGAGAGGAACTTGACAGGGTGTGCAGAGGGTTAGGGAGGAGCGTGACATGAGATAGGAGTGTGTGAGGTTGGTATGGCCTATGCGTAAGCGTGCGAGAGCAGTCTCCCAACGTCTATTAGAGTGGTAAGGATTTGACCATGGAGAGATAGAGGGTTTGATCAGGCGAAGTTTATTGGCAGAGAAAGTGGTCCAGGAGAATTGTAGTTGATAGGAGGGACTTATGTCTGTGTCTATACTGCCCTGTAGTTGATAGGAGGGACTTATGTCTGTGTCTATACTGCCCTGTAGTTGATAGGAGGGACTTATGTCTGTGTCTATACTGCCCTGTAGTTGATATAGTCCTTGAGCCAACCGGCCATATTTTGAAGTGAATGCTCCGGCGGGGGGAGTAATTCTCATTATGATTTTCCATTAGGGCAATATCTCAGGTATCAGAAAATGCATGATGGACATCTGAGAACGGTAGCTTAGTGCCCGGATGGACGCCATCTTTGAAACCACCCAGCGCGAAAATGCCCATTTGGTGGGGTACATTGTTGCACGTGTATCTGGACTTCTATACTAGCTATCGATGTGCGGTTGACGACTAAATATACGTCCAATGTGTACCGTCTAAATAAAAAATAATATGAAGCATTTTGTTATAGATTAATTATTATAAAAATCAATTATCGAAAAAAAAATAATATATTTTTCAATATTTTATTATTAGACTTGTACTTTTTTTAGTGAAACAACACTGGTATGATTTTCCAAATTATGCATTTTGCTACACCGTTTATCTGTCTATAAAAATAACTCAACAAGTACAACATATCATCCACCACGAGTTTACAACAAATATATGTAAAGAGGCATAAAATGACTTAGGCCGCCGCTGGCATTATCTATTCTGACGATAACGCAAGTTAGGAATGTCGTACGGAGAGGATTTTAACACCATACGATATCTAATAAGCAGGCGGAAATTGTTACATAGGAAATCTGCACTTTGGTGGCCATCTTGGATTTCAAATGGCCGCCAATTATATTAATTATTCATTACTAGAGTTTGGAAAGACGTATGGAGCTGATTTTAACACCATACGATGTATATTCCTAATAAGCAAGCGGAGGTATCATTGAACATGTCATGTTTTAGTCAAATAACACCGGTATGATCTTCCAAATTATACATTTTGCTAAACCGTTTATCTGTCTATAAAGATTTTCAGGCAATTTGGCCTGCATTATAATAGAGAACAACATATGCTATACAATATACAGTGCACACAAAGTTAATCATCAGAGTCGCCATCAGAGTCATTGGCATCCTGAGCCACGATAGCATCATCCTGCACCATGTTGGAGCATCCCTGCAGCTTACACACAACAGTGCACTTCAACCCATTCAGTATGCAGGAGCAATCTGACGGTCGACACGTCCTTCTGCATGTGCATGAGATGAGATTCAAGACGACATCTGGAGCTGGTAGACCCGCCATCCATCGGATTTTGAGCGAACCGCCATCATCGAGTTCCCAGCCATGTCCTGCTGATGGTGCTGGACGTCTGGCAGGTTTCAAGGCTGCGTCGCCAGATAGCCGCCTGATAGTTGGCCCTAAGCGTATGCTGCATCAAGGAGTCTTCACAAGGCGGCAATTGTCCAGATTCGATCTGGCCCTTCTTTGCACAGAACATGTGATAACGGAGTGAATTAGCACCGACGATCTTCGTGTTCCTGGCGTACAGCTGACACGTGAAGGCCTGAATGCTATTGAAGACGTCTGTTGGTACATTCCACGAAGATCCCAGATCTGTGAATGCTTGAAGATACAGATCATTCGCTTGCACAAGCTTCAAAGCCTTTATCTTTCCTTGGCTAGCCAGAGCACTAACAGTGTCACACCCGCTCCATGCATGAAGCCCTGGCAATGCACTGCAAACTCCGACCCCAATACCGCAGCAACTTTTTCAACTCAGCAGACCATCGATAGTCAGTCTCATCAACGAGGAACAAAGGTTCGAGTCAGAATGATTGACGTGGAAGTTGGCTGCGGTATTGGGTAGGAATTTGCAGTGCATTGCCGGGCTTCATGCATGGAGGGTGTGACACTGTTAGTGCCTATGGTCTAGCCAAAGAAGATTAGGCTTTGAAGCAGTTGGGCAACGAATGATCGTATCTTCAAGCATTCACTAGATCTTGGGATCTTCGTGGAATGACACCCGACATGACTGGTCTGTCAATAGATTCAGGCTTCTTCCTAGTTTAGGACGTCCGGAAAAGCAGATCGGGCGTATTGCTAATTCACTCCGTTATCACATGTTCTGTGCAAATGAAAGGCGAGATTCGATCTGGACAATGCCGCTTGTGAAGATCCTTGATGCGCATCGCTTAGGGCCACTATCAGGCGGCTATCTGGCGACGCAGCCTTGAAAACCTGCCGACGTCCCAGCACCCTCAGCAGGACATGGCTGGAACTCGAGTGATGGCGGTCGCTCAAATCGCTGAGATGGCCGGGGTGCTACAGCTCCAGATGTCGTCTTGAATCTCATCTCATGCACATGCAGAAGGACTGTTGGTCGACCGTCAGATTGCTCCTGCATACTGAATGGGTTTTGAAGTGCACTGTTGTGTGAAGCTGCAGGGATGCTCCAACATGGTGCAGGATGATGCTATCGTGGCTCAGATGCCAATGACTCTGATGGCGACCTGATGATTAACTTGTGTGCACTGTATATTGTATAGCATATGTTTCTCTATTATAATGCAGGCCAATTGCCTGAAAATCTTATAGACAGATAAACGGTCTAGCAAAATGTTTTAATTTGGAAGATCATACGGTGTTATTTGACTAAACATGACATGTTCAATGATACCTCCGCTTGCTTATTAGGAATATACATCGTATGGTGTTAAAATCAGCTCCATACGTCTTTCCAAACTCTAGTAATGAATAATTAATATAATTGGCGGCCATTTTGAAATCCAAGATGGCCACCAAAGTGCAGATTTCCTATGTAACAATTTCCGCCTGCTTATTAGATATCGTATGGTGTTAAAATCCTCTCCGTACGACTTCCTAACTTGCGTTATCGTCAGAATAGATAATGCCACGGCGGCCTAAGTCATTTTATGCTCTTTACATATATTTGTTGTAAACTCGTGGTGGATGATATGTTGTACTTGTTGAGTTATTTTTATAGACAGATAAACGGTGTAGCAAAATGCATAATTTGGAAAATCATACCAGTGTTGTTTCACTAAAAAAAGTACAAGTCTAATAATAAAATATTGAAAAATATATTATTTTTTTTCGATAATTGATTTTTATAATAATTAATCTATAACAAAATGCTTCATATTATTTTTTATTTAGACGGTACACATTGGACGTATATTTAGTCGTCAACCGCACATCGATAGCTAGTATAGAAGTCCAGATACACGTGCAACAATGTACCCCACCAAATGGGCATTTTCGCGCTGGGTGGTTTCAAAGATGGCGTCCATCCGGGCACTAAGCTACCGTTCTCAGATGTCCATCACACCTTTTCTGACACTTGAGACATTGGTCTAATGGAAAATCATAATGAGAATTACTCCCCCCGCCGGATCATTACTTTTGGTCTGGCTCAAGGACTAATAGGAGGGACTTATGTCTGTGTCTATACTGTCCTGTAGTTGATAGGAGGGACTTATGTCTGTGTCTATACTGCCCTGTAGTTGATAGGAGGGATTTATGTCTGTGTCTATACTGTCCTGTAGTTGATAGGAGGGACTTATGTCTGTATCTATACTGCCCTGTAGTTGATAGGAGGGACTTATGTCTGTGTCTATACTGCCCTGTAGTTGATAGGAGGGACTTATGTCTGTGTCTATACTGCCCTGTAGTTGATAGGAGGGACTTATGTCTGTGTCTATACTGCCCTGTAGTTGATAGGAGGGACTTATGTCTGTGTCTATACTGCCCTGTAGTTGATAGGAGGGACTTATGTCTGTGTCTATACTGCCCTGTAGTTGATAGGAGGGACTTATGTCTGTGTCTATACTGTCCTGTAGTTGATAGGAGGGACTTATGTCTGTGTCTATACTGTCCTGTAGTTGATTCCTAGGAGGGACTTATGTCTGTGTCTATACTATACAAACAGATGGATAGAGCATAAAAAGAAGATGAAAAGCAAGAAATCTGGACTCAAATAACTGAAATAGAAGAAAATATTCAGAAATCCCATGAACAACAAAGGAAAAGAGAAGAATCAAATGCAATCACAAACATAAAACTCAACCAAAACTACTTTTTCAGCTATGCAAAAAAAGTTCTCATAAGCATGTGCCCCCATTGGACCTTTACTAACACCTGAAGGACAATTGGAAGAAAATGCAGAGAACATAATGCAAACTTCTTGCCGAGCAATACCAGTCAGCTTTCAGCAAACCCGACGAGGCAATGAAAGTAACAGACCCACATACACTACTTTGTCTGCCAACACCCCCTGACCAAACAACTACTTCAGGCCTGGAAGACATAGAATTCACCCAGGAACATATAATTACAGCAATAAAAATAAAAGTCACACGTCCCAGACAGCCCCGAGTTAACGCTCACTACTACAACTTTTGACCTGTGACGGGTTGTGGTTCAGTAAGGGCCCTGACAGTTAATGACCACCATCGGGATATTTGTACCAGCTGGGTCACTGCTGCAGGGGGCACTAAAGTGTACGGCTTCCTATATAGAGTTCTAGAGTTCAGCTCAGTGTAGTTAATAAATCAAACAGCCATGTAAGGACCTAATTAATGGTCTGTGCTTGTTTGTGTTTCCTTTGCATTCCTTTGTATTTGTTATCCCCTGACAGCTGGCGCTTACAATAGTGTGTCAGTTGTCATCGACATTATCCTATCATCTGTAGGGATGAAAGTAACACAATTTCCCTTTGCCCTTATACACTGCGCTGCTGGAAGAGAACCAAGTATGGTTCCCGTCAGCATATTCGCGTGATTTGGAAGAGTTTGTGGTCTAGGGATATCAACCGCCAATCACGGTTGTCAGAACTCGTGACGTCACACAAAGGGGTGGAGCTAACGTGAATCGCCGTGAAGCGAGGCCCTGTGCTCTCTCTCTCTCTCTCTCTCTCTCTCTCTCTCTCTCTCTCTCTCTCTCTCTCTCTCTCTCTCTCTCTCTCTCTCTCTCTCTCTCTCTCTCTCTCTCTCTCCAATACCTGAAGGCAGTGAAGGGGTGAAGGGAGGTATGAAGGGAAAAGTTTAAGGGGGTGAGGGGGGAGGTTTTGAAGGGGTGATAAGGAAAGCTCTCTCTCTCTCTCTCTCTCTCTTCTCTCTCTCTCTCTCTCTCTCTCTCCTCTCTCTCTCTCCTCTCTCTCTCTCTCTCTCTCTCTCTCTCTCTCTCTCTCTCTCTCAATACCTGAAGGCAGTGAAGGGGTGAAGGGAGGTATGAAGGGAAAGTGTAAGGGGGTGGGGGGGGAGGTATTGAAGGGGTGAAGGGGAGGTATTTAAAGGGATGGGCATGGAAGCTCTCTCTCTCTCTCTTTTCTCCTCACTCTCTCTCTCTCTCCTCAATACCTGGAAGGGGTGATAGAGATAGAAGGGAGGGAGAGAGAGAGGGGAGAAGAGAGAGAGAGAAGAGGAGAAAGAGAGAGAAGAGAGAGCTTCCCTTATCACCCTTCAAATACCTCCCTTCACCCCTTCAATACCTCCCCCTCACCCCCTTAAATTTTTTCCCTTCATACCTCCCTTCACCCTTCACTGCCTTCAGGTATTGGAGAGAGAAGAGAGAGAGAGAGAGAGAGAGAGAGAAAAGAGAGAGAGAGAGAGAGAGAGAGAAGGGGCCTCGCTTCACGGCGATTCACGTTAGCTCCACCCCTTTGTGTGACGTCACGAGTTCTGAGGCCCTCGCTCACGGCGATTCACGTTAGCTCCACCCCTTTGTGTGACGTCACGAGTTCTGACAACCGTGATTGGCGGTTGATATCCCTAGACCACAAACTCTTCCAAATCACGCGAATATGCTTCCCGTCACAAGTCAGTTTCTTACCTTTAGGCGTTTAAATTTCTGCGGGGATCCTGATTGCAACCGAAAAATTTTGGGTTGCTCAAATTTCGATCCCTGTTCAACCATCCAGGGAAGATGATTGGCCCGACCCGCAATCATTTGTTGTTGTTGTTGTGACCGTTTGCAATCGAAAATTTTCCGATTGCAACCAAAAATCCCCCGCAGAAAACGCCTTTTGTTTTGGTAAGGTTAAGGCGTATTTTGTGACTACAATACAAAGCAGAATTATACTTATTTAAGCTCCGCCCACTTATTTTCTACTCTTTTGCGTGTACAGAAAAGAGACCAGATACACTCTCTCGAGTAAAATTATACTTATCTTGGGAAAAATATACTCTTTTGGGTGTGGGTGGTCCTTTCAAGAGCCTGGCCAATCAGATTGCGCGCATGAGAAAATCTTATCAGACCTCCTCCCGTAAATGTTTCTGTTTTCCTTTAATTCTCATCCAATTCAACATTCATTACGTGCGCACGATATGCAAAGGATACTGTATTTAATTAGGAGTAGGTAAGGAGTAGTAAGGAGTAGAGTAGGTGACTCTTAACAGGTAAGAAGTCACAAATATTAAAATTCTCCAGCGACATCTGGGAACAATTTTTCCAATCCCGCGAATCTTTCAATGCGTCCGAATCTTTGTTAAGACTTGTGGCACGTACGATAAAACTTTTGTATTTTGGCCATAATACACTAAAACAATAAACAATCTCTTTAGTAATAGTTATAATTACTTAAAAAATGCAATGTAACTGGTACATTTGTCATAACTTACACAGGACTGAGGAATGTCACCCAAAAAATGTACATAATAGATACGAACACTACTGTTATTTGAGGCACCTAGCCATGGGCTGGAACTGCTGACGCAGGGAGGATGGGATGGAGGGAGGCGCCCTTGAGTGCCGGAACTGCTAACGGAGGGAGGAGGGAGGCGCCCTTGAGTGCCGGAGAATGAAGTGTACGACCCTTTTACGCCCGGCAACATCTAGAAAAGGCTTTGGCAGCGCTACAATCGTATTTTGTGATGGCAAGCAGGGGCGGAGCTTAAATAAGTATAATTCTGCTTTGTATTGTAGTCACAAAATACGCCTTATATCTTGCTAAATACCCTCTTACAATCTGCGTTCTAATGCGGCAACCAACGGTCCAAATCCATGTCATGCAATGGACCAAAAGTCAAACTCAAAACTCTCTCTCTCTCGCGAAAGTTGACAGCGACAGATTTTTTTTGTTTTGTTTTTACTATGACAATTTTTGTATGACTTTATAATGTAATTTTATTTGTGAGTCAATTATCGTATTTTCATGTACGATTCTCAACCATGCATCGTACATCGTAGGGATAGTCAAATTATCGTACAAATACGATAATTATCGTACATTTCACAACCCTGCGCGGATTACAACATAGAAATAGATTAATCCTCAATTTATAATAATCTAAGCGGTTTTAAGATTAACTGGCATCAAATTAATGGTTCTAAATTATCTATCGTCGTTTTTTTTTCATAAATGTTTTGAAATCACTTAAAAATATGATATTTGTGTATAATTACCGTAGATAACAGTAAAGTCGCCACCTGCAGTGATGTCGCCAGCCACCAAATATTACGAATTATAGCATCATTACTGATTTTTATGTGCCACTGAAGAGGATACACGTACAGTAGTTTATATTATGACTGTGTAATCTACTCTGTTTCAGCGTTGTTTTATGCTTTGTATCTGCAAGTATAGACGGTTTGAAATTTCACTGCGCGTTTTTTTTCTTCGGGCGACGACGACAGCGGTACGACACTCAGTGAATAAACACTAGATGGCGACTCTACTGTTGGTAGCCACTTTTTAGATATTTTTGTAATTTGTTCATTTATAGCCCTACTATGACACAGATGAAGACACAAAATGACACACACTCGCCAGATAGCCCCTTCTAACTTTCCTAAAATCATGGATGTAGAAATGTAAGCATTAACGTCACCACACGTCTGTAAACAGAAAAAAAGTTGTCCTGGGTGGGCATTTTCGAAGGGGCTCTAAACTACACCCTCTTAGCGTCCTAAGACCGACTTAGTTATGCCGGGCCAAGAAGATTACTAAGGAAGCATTTTCGGGCGTCATCTTAGCCTCGTGTAATAAAGGCCCCCATCCACGGTACGATTGGTCGTACGATCTGATCCGACAGACCTGATCCGATGGATATCCTACCACACACTAACGATCCGACCGCACCTCAGGATCAATTCAGTTGGTGATAGAAACGGTGGAGAGCGTTCAGTGGTCTAGAACGAGACGAATCACTTTGATGGAATCTGATACAAACTGAGGAGCGTAACATCATCCAGCGTCAGCACAATTTCATAGATGGCAATTATTCTTATATATTTCCGAACACATTCTCTATTGTTTTTTTTTTTTACTGTTTCAACATGCCTCATGTCGCTCACGTCCCGCTCCTTGAGTTTCTACCAATATTCATAAGCGATTTTTTATATTTAATCATTATTTTTGCTTTTTATTCCCACAAACTTCAGTTTTCTATTATTGGTGAATTCTGTCCAAAGTGCTTGTCACAAGAACAATTCATCTTGTAATCCTCACTCGTCGCCTGTCATGCGAACTTGACGGTTTGGCTCACGTCAGCACATCACGTGCGATCCGTTGAACGGATGATCTGTGGATCTTAAACCAAACACTGCTTGTCGCATTCGACGTGTCATTCGGTCGACAGACCAAAATCACCCATCTTCTATCCAATCTGGTTGGATTTCCAACAGTCTGTCCGATGTCGTACACAATCGCACCGTGCGACCATTCGCCCCATTAGCTGTTTTAGGCTTAAGGGGACAGAGGCACCCTTGCTTAGTGCCACTAACCATCAGCGGTGCGCGACCAGTCTGAGTATTTGTGCGGGAAATCGTAAACCACAGCAGTCTCTCTGTCGCTCTCGACTCTAGCTCTCATCGGTCGGACACTCAATCTCTCTCTCTCTTCATCGTCTCCATCTGTTGATCTCACTCAGTCTGTCTCTGGTCTCTACCATCCCTCGTCACTCTCTGCTCCTCTCTTCCTGGTTTTGCTTCTGGCAATCACCTCTTCTTCGTCACTCTACCTTCCTGCGCGCTCTCTCTTATTTGCGTAATCTATCTCTCTTTCCTTTCTCTCTCTCTCTCTCTCTCTCTCTCTCTCTCTCTCTCTCTCTCTCTCTCTCTCTCTTCTCTCTCTCTCTCTCTCTCTCTCTCTCTCTCTCTCTCTCTCTCTCTCTCTCTCTCTCTCCTTCTCTCCTCTCTCTCTCTCTCTCTCCTCCCTTTTTTTTCTTCTATATTCTTCTCTCTCTTCCTTCTCCTTGAGTTCAATATGTTTCTGCTACGTCCGTGCGTGTTACACGCGAGGGGTCTAGCTCTTCTCTCTCTCTCTCTCTCTCTCTCTCTCTCTCTCTCTCTCTCTCTCTCTCTCTCTCTCTCTCTCTCTCGTCTTCTCCTCTCTCTCTCTCTCCCTCTCTCTCTCTCTCTCTCTCTCTCTCTCTCTCTCCTTTCTTCTGCTCTCTCTCTATCTTCTCTTCTCCCTCCTCTTCTCTCTCTCTCTGTCCTCTTCTCTTCTCTCGTCCTCGTTCTCCGGTCTCTCTCTCTCTCTCTCTCTCTCTCTCTCTCTCCTCTCTCTCTCTCTCTCTCTCTCTCTCTCTCTCTCTCTCTTCTCTCTCTCTCTCTCTCCTTTTTTTCTTCTATTATTTCTTCTCCCTCCTCTTCCTTCCCCCTTTTCAATCCTCCACACACACATCATAGCCAGTATGTGATATCATCGTGAATAACGAACTTTTTTTCTGGTGTGTTTTGATATGTTTAGAATTAATCTGCTAACCGTTTCTGTCGCAAATCATATCTATTCCACCCAGCCCACCCCTATATATATAGTATATATATAGCCCACATATATATATATATATATATATATATATGATATATATATATATATATATATATATATATATATATATGCATATATATATATATATATATATGCATATATATATTATATATATATATATATATATATTATATTATATTATATATATATATATATATATATATATATAACACACATAGTGTATTATACAGCCTAATATACTATATACAGTCTAAAATATATAATATATAACCAATAATATAACCATTGTTGTTATGGTGACGGAGAAAATTGCGGGCTAAGACGACCCCAACCCTGCCAAACCTACACTCGCTGCACTGTCTTAGGCGGAGCGAAATTTGCTTCCGAAAATGTCCAACTAGCGCTAAGATGGTCTTAGTCCCCTAAGATGGTCTTAGTAGTGTTCCAAAATGCCCCCCCTGGCGATTTAACTGTTATCTACGGTAGATAGGGCAGGTTAAGTTATATCATTATCTTTTCTTTCCCACGTATATTTGGCACTAATACGCATATAGTTAATGTTTCTAGAATATTTATCGTCACTTTTATCCAAAACTAATTTTTAAATAATGAAAAATATGAAAGAATAACGATATAATAAAATAAATATTAATAAAGAAATTAATATAATAAAGAATAATGAAAGAATAATAATATGAATGGAATATGAAAAATAACACTAAAACCGCGATACACCTTCCCTCACACTGCAAAAACTAGTCCCCCGATGATACCAGACAAAATATACAATTATAAAGCATTACAAAGACTCCAATACCATTAAAACAGACAAAATAGATAGATATCATATTATTTAAGTGTACCACAAATATTTATCTAACAAATTACATTTTCTTTTATAATTTCAAGGGGTAGTGATGCTAACGTTATATACAGCATAACCATCATTCCAAAACCCTATTTAGGCCTATATTCATGATCTAGAAAGCCTGCAGATCATACTGAACCATCATAAGCCTATATTCTGATCTAAATAAGCTGTGGCCAGGCTTAGGTATGGGTCTGGTCTAGCCATCACGTAAAACGTTATTTATATAAAGATTTAAGAATATATCAACGCTATGCAGGGTTCACAATGGCCTTGGACATATGTAGAAGCTATATAGTATTCGTATATTCCTCATTGGTTCAGATTTTTCTCATTAAATCATGTTTTGTATGATGGGAGATCATTTTCCAAAACAGACATGGCCGCTGTTTTGTAGTATTTATATAAGGCCTCTTCCATTTGCGACATTTCAAGAACCAGTTCACGGAACCCAAGAGTTAGGCATTCCATTTGCGCACGAAAACCTGGGTCCGAGGCAAAGCGCGTAGTGACTCAGCAAATGGTCGCCTTGGGCCCTATTTCTCTTATCGTGAAGGGTTTTCCGCATGCACGAGTCGGAGAGGATGTCAGACGGCATACAAGAGGCATACATGGCTGGTGGAGCCATGCGTTCCCGCGGATCTTAAACTTGATATGTCCTTCAAAAAAAAGCTAGCTGATTATTTTCCTTTATCTTCCTCCGTTATCTCTCCGTTATCTCTCTCTTTTTCCTCTCGTTATCTCTCTTTTTCTTCGTATCTCTTTTTATCTTTACTCTTTTTTATCTCTTCTTTTTATCTCTCTGTTATCTCTTGTTATTCTCTTCTCTCTCTTTATTCTCTTCGTTATCCTCTTTTTCTTTCCCTTTTCTCCGTTTCTCTCTCTCTCTCTCTCTCTCCTCTCTCTCTCTCTCTTCTCCTACTCTCTTCTCTCTCCCCTCCTCTCTCTTCTCTCTCTCCTTATCTTCTCTCTTTTCTTTTATCTCTCCTCTTTTTATTCTCTCTTCGTTATCTCTCTCTCTCTTTCCCTCTCCTCTCCCCCTTTCTTTTTTTCGTTATCTCTCTTTCTTATTTCCTCTCTTCTTATTCTCTCTTGCCCTTCCTTTTTTTCTCCTTCTTCTCCCCCCCCCCTCCCTTCTTCCTCCCCTTCTCTCTCTTCTTCTTCTCTCTCTCTCTCTCTCTCTTCTCTCTTTTTTTAAATTGCCTCCCCAGCTGAGTATGTTTGTATGTAAACAAAAAACGGGGTTTTTGCGTTCCATTTGTGACACGCGAACCCAACCCTGAAACCAGAACCCAAACCCTGAAACTCCTCCATGGTTCATGCAGCTGGGCACCAAAAAAAAAAAAAAAAAAAAAAAATTTTGGGGAGAGGGCCTCAAAGATTAAAGGATAAAATAACAGATATTCAAGGTGTTCAAAGGCCCTTGGATATATGTAGAAAGTATTATATATTCGTGGTGTTCCTATTGGTGATGAGTTCCTTAATAAATCAGGTTGACATATAGGCTCGGAGACAAGTTTCCTCTACAGAATGACACGGCTGACATTTCATATTTCGTTAAGTAATTAACAGGAAACATACCACGTGTAGGTCTCACGGCATCTGGTAGCTTCCTTAGTCTTAATGACTTGTTATTTAATTCACTAAGTGTCGTTGTGTGGGTGTGGTGGTGGTGTTGTGTGTGTAGTGTAGCGTGGTGTGGTGTGTGAAAGAGATTTTTAGCGATGGATAAAATGATTTTGACATATTATTTTCGACATGACTGTGGTGTAGTGGCTAGCGTGGCCTACTAGAATCTGCGGGCCCAGGTTCGAATCCGGCAAGGGCTAGTCAGGCGTTACGTGCAGACCAAAAGATGTTTCATCTCCTTTCATGGGTGGTGAAAAGGGGTACTGGGGGAAAACCTGGGAGGGTAACTGTGGTAAACCGGATGTCCACACTAGCCTGTGTCCCGGCGGTACCACAGGCTCAAGGCTGATGCCACGGAGATGAGCACTGAGGCCACGCGTATGACCCATTTACCTTTACTAATATGATCCAATCCCCTAAAGATCAGTATTAAGACAGCAGACAGACAGAGAGAGAGAGAGAAGACCGACAGACAGACAGACAGACAGACAGAGAGACAGGACAGACGACAGGACAGATAGACAGACAGACAGACAGAGAGGACAGACAACAGAGACAGACAGACAGACAGACAGAGAGAGAAAAAGTCAGACAGACAGACAGACAGCCAGATGGGGGTCAGACAGAGAGATAGAGAGAGGGGAGAGGATCGAGAACGAGGAATTAGAGACGGAGAGAGAGAGAGAGAGAGCGAGAGAGAGGAAGAGAGAGTAGAGAGAGGAGATACGGAGAGAGAGAGAGAGAGCAAGAAAAAGAAAAAAAATAGACAGACAGACAGATCTACAGCAGGGACAGATCGGACAGACAGACCAGGAAGAAAAAAAAGAAGAGAAATAGAACAGACAGAAGACAGAGAGGACAGAGAGAGACAGGACAGACAGAGAGAGATCGAGAGAGAGAAGAGAGAGAGAGAGAGAGAGAGAGAGAGAGACGAGAGACGAGACGAGAGTGAGAAGAGGAGAGAGAGAGATGAGAGAAGAGAGAGAGATGAGAGAGATGAGAGAGATGAGAGAGAGAGAGAGAGAGGACCGAGAGAGAGAGACGAGAGAGATGAGAGAGAGAGAGAGACAGAATGAAACAGACCACAGACGACAGACAGAGAGAGAGAGAGAAGAGAGACGAGAAGGAGGAGAGAGAGAGATGAGAGGAAGAGAGAGAGAGATTGAGAGGAGAGAGAGAGACCGAGAGAGAGAGAGAGAGAGAGAGAGAGACAGGCAGAGAGAGAGACAGACATACAGACAGATAGAGAGAGACAGACAGGACAGACAGACATAGAGGAGACAGGACACAGAAGAAAGAAAGAAATAGACAGACAGACAGACAGAGAGAGGAAAGAGACAGACAGAATCTCTCTTTGTCTGAGAGAGACGAGAGAGAGAGAGAGAAGAAGAGAGAGAGAGAGAGAGGAGAGAGAGACGAGAGAGAAGAGAGAGATGAGAGAGAGAGAGAGAGAGAGAGAGAGAAGAGAGAGAGAGAGAGAGAGAGAGAGAGAGAGAAAAAAGAAGAAGAAATAGACAGACAGACAGAGAGAGAGAGAGACAGACAGCACAGACAGGACCAGAGAGAGAGAGACAGACAGAACAGCACAGACAGACCAGGTAGAGAGAGAGAAGGCAGGACGAGAGAGAGAGAGACGCGGAGAAGAGAGAGATGGACACGAGGAGAGACGAGAGAGAAGAGAGAGATGAGATTGAGAGATGAGAGACAGGAGGGAGAGAGAGAGCGAGAGAGACGATATAGAGAGGAGACACAGGACAGAAAGAAAAAAGAGAGAAATAGACAGACAGGACAGACAGAGAGAGACAGACACACAAGAAAAAGAAAAGAAAACAGACAGACAGAGACAGACAGACAGACAGGCAGACAGACAGACAGAGACAGACAGACAGCTAGACAAGAAACATACAGGAACAGGCAGAGAGAGAGGCAGACCGACCCGGACAGAGAAGAGAGGAAGACAGACCGACAGAGAGATGATACGACAGACAGACAGCAGACAGACAGACAGGACAGGACAGAGACAGACAGACAGACAGACAGAATGTGCAGACCAGTCACACAAAAGAAAAAGAAAGAAACAGACAGACAGAGACAGACAGGCAGACAGCCAGACAGAAACATACAGACAGACAGAGAGAGGGACAGACAGACCGACAGAGAGAGAGACAGACAGACAGACAGAGACAGACAGACAGACACGACAGAGAGAGAGACAGCCACCCCCCCTACATGACAGAGAGAGGAGAGAGAGAGAGAAAGTCGCAAACCTCGTGCTCGTGCTCGCGCCTTCCCACACACACCAAGATGGCCGACCAACAACAAAAACAAATGGGACGTCGACATAGTTACAATTCGACGCTGACGAACGTAGTTACATCGGAAGACACCACAATACCTAACTGACGTGATACTATTATACACTCCAACACCTTTTATAGCGCGGAGTTAAACTTGTGTCACTTTAATTAAGGTCATTAAGGGTGTTAAAGAAGTGTGGTTAGATCCATATATCAGGTGTTTTAGGGGTTTCTGTGGGAATGTGATCAGGTTTTTTGGGGATTTTGGTGGTTTTGTGGATTTGGTGATGGGGGTGGAAGGAAATTGTCCGAATGACTTTTGTGACGTAAGACGCAATTTTTTTGTGTTAATGTAGTTTATTTTATTATTTATACTAGGACCAGAAGGGGTGGAGTCAGTTCGCTACACAAGTTGTTTCGGTCAAATTTCTACGATAGCCTTTGCCAACCTTTCCCACTTCCCCCAAAACAACACACACAACACCAACACACAGCACAGGTAACAGGAAGGTTCGACGGAATACGTTTTCGACGACACCGTCGAACCTTCCAACAGAGTAGTGCATCCGTGAGAACCTTCCAAGTCAGCGCCGTGGAACCCTCTCATTCAGTCCCTTCATAAATTGTAGATACTTTCTCAGGCGCAAGTTAACATATCGTGATATAAATGAAAATTTTTGTAAATTTGAATAATTGAAATTGAATATTTGTAAACAATATTTAAACATATGACTTGCAAGTAAATAAGAGTATAATGGAGTATATTGAGTGAGGATACAGGTTCCCCACAAATGAGGTGCAGTTTTAGGTCTAAACTATGGGGACCATCAGGAGGGCAGGCCTTAGCCTGAGATGAAGGCCGCACACACAGTGCTGTTGTTCATTGTTTATTAGTCCTTATCGCTAATTGGATTTTATTAAATACATATTATTGACAGGCACTAGTTTGCTAGGTGTTACCATGTTAGGGTGGGAAACAAGGAAGACAATGGGGGGGATCTTGGCGTATAGGCTTGTCACTTAATTTGGTGGGCAATGACTTTGTTTGTTGTTTAGACTTAGAGATAATTCCTCAGAGCCCTAGTGATCTACGCTGCAGCTTAGTGTTGCCGAAGCCACCACCCCGGGAGGGGGGGTCACCGCAAACCCCGGCTAACACCGGTACCCATTCATCTGCTGGGTGGACAGGGATCGGGTTTAAGAAAGACCACCCATCTATCTTCGCTCCGCCCGGGATCGGAACCCGGGACTCCCCTCTCGGTGTGGCCGAGCGTGCTACCACCACAGGAGTAACAACGGTAACCAAGATCAGTAACCTTGTATTTTATATTAATCCCTGAGCCCAGAAGTAACTTTCATTGTATATACCACCATCGAGTTTTAAGAACATAAGCAATATGATATAGATATGACCTGTTTAATATCCTTGTCCATAGCTAATTCTGTTTATTTAGTTACTTTTCGTAGTTTTATGGCAAATAACAGACGATTTCATGTAGCAAAGGAAAGATCTGGGCATGAAAGGTTAATTTCTCAATGAACAAATACATTTAGGTTTTACATCTATGATAGACGTATGGACGTTTCGGACGGAGTCAGCGGTACCCTCGAAAACTCCATTTTCTACCGTCGAAGTGCATTCCGTCGAAAACTTCCTGTAATCACACACACACACAGACACAGACACACACACAAACACAGATACACACACACACACAGATAAACACACACACCATAAGACACACACACACACACCACACATAGAACACACACACACACACACCAAACACAGATACCACACACCAATAGAGACACACACACACAACACACTCAGACACACCACACACACACACACACACACACACACACACACCACACACACACACACACACACAAACACACACACACACACACACACACACATATGGTTCTGGTCAAT